>CATKHJ010483776.1:0-14701 GCA_949750685.1 Vernicia montana
ATCAATATGTTATGCCGGCTAGGTTCAATTGAAAGATATAGAATCAATATAACAATAATGCCATAGGCAATATGAACAAGTAAGCAATCGAACTATCACAATGGGGTTCATATATGATATCAACAATTGGGATTCAAATAAGCAATTGAATGCAATTTTATGTTCTTTATTTCCTTTTAGCAGAAATCAAAAACTCGAGAACGGTATGTTCTCTTTTCACATTTAGATCGAGTGTCGACTATTGCTTCGCACACTCACAACAATTCAAGCGAAAAACTGATCTTCCAACCTAGTTTCCAAGACATGAACAATAGTATCTTCAATCTGTTCTTCAGCCATTGCTAGTGGCTCAGGGATACTTTCAATTTCTGAGCACTACAAAGGACTGTGGACCGGGCTTGCTTATGATTTTCAATTTGATGGAATCGGGGAGTCAAGTGATGTGTCTTGTGTAGCTAGCAGATTTTGTGTCCAAATCACAAGCTCTTGAGTTGTTTCTATATCTGGTCGTGGTAGCATGCGATGGATCAATCTACTCCTAGGACGCTTCTAGGTAGCCTCGCCCCACTTCTTGTGTGGAGCTATAGCTTTTTTGGTTCCTTTCTTGAATTGATTTAACTAGACTTGGGTTGGTGTTTGGGTTTAAGCTTACAAAATGTCTTGTAAATGCTCCAGAGAAGTTCAATAGAGGAAGAGAGTACACATAAAGTTCAGAGGCTTAACAAAAATGAGAAAAAGCCCCCCTTTAATATTTTAATTTTTTCCTTTTTATATTTTTGAGAATTAAATTCAAATTTAATTGAAAATTTCCTTAAAAATCTTTTAGTTATTTGTTTTAAAGGTTGGCATCATATTTATATCCCTGATCTCCTCGGATTAGGGATAAAAACATCTATTCCAAATTCAAAACTTAAAAAATTTTGAAAAATTGAGCTGTCAGAGGACAAAGGGCACAACTAGGGGTGCTCTCCCTTATCCTACCCTACAAGAGGTGTAGACCTTTGCCTCAGGCCTATCTTTGCTTCAAGGACTAAAATGTAATTTTTTCCACTCGAGGGGATCAAAATGTAATTTTTTAAAGTCCCTATTTTTTTGAATTCCGTGCAATTAAATCCAAAACTTCTTAATTTTTTTTGAATTTATAAAAACATTTTCCAATTAGATTTCTAAAACTCCCTAATTTACACCAAAAGACCTTTTGTGAATCAATTCCAAGGAAGAAACAAACCATTTCATCATCATCGGGCTCCAAAGTTGAAAATTAAGTGTTCATAGTTTGTCCCCACTTTAGCTTATTTTGTTTTACAAATTCAGGCAAAGTAAAGTTGGACTGCAGTTTAATTTTCTTCCCTCTCTTACCTGTGATTTTGGTGTCATAGTGAAATCACATTATTGAGACCAGGTTTCTGGCCCTAGATGGGTGAGACTCTGCACTACTTTCCAATAGAACATTAGGGGATGGCAATGGGCCAAGATCCAAAATGGAGAATGGAGTCGCACCTAGTTTTTAAAAACTAGGAAAAGGGTGACTAGGATCCCTAGCTTATTACCTAACCACCCAAATCAGAGATTTTAGGTAAAGAAGTTAGGTACGGTCCTGGGAAGGTGTTAGGTATCTAGGCCACCCAGCTATGAGGCTAGCTTTCACTATTTGGTTGGTTTAATGTAGGCTTTCATTAGGCTTTTTGGACTTTTATTTACATGACAATTATATCACATTAGCAATTCACCCTATTACATAAATTGGCATTATTTAACATTTCAACATGCTTTCAAATATATCTAGTCCAGTTATGAAACATTTAAACATTACCAATTTGTCATGCCCTTTGCCTTTTGATGGGTTGCTAAATATGCCATGTCTTTCCTAGTCCAATTTAATCCTAAAACATGCATTAGATTTTTACCATTTTTATTCAACAATTCATCATGCTTGGCATATAACACATCATAAAGCGGTAAAGACCTAAATCATGCATACTACAACAAATCAATCTAAACATGCAAAGACTAGTTAATTAATTAATCAAATTATACAACCTAAGTATCATATAATTCTAAGTGTTGAAGGTTCATTTTATGGTCAAATTACATGCATAAAATCCCTTTTACTACCAGGTTACATGCCATGTGATCAAACATTCAAACCCTAAATCTAATTAATTCTAAATTAAAAAGAGTGAGAGGAAAATTAATATTACATACCCAAAATAAAATAAATGAAAATTAAATCTAACCTACTGGACCTAAAATTAGAGACCTAAAATTACCCAGAAGTCCCCTGGAACGTAGAAAAAAATTACATAAAAAATTAAAACCAAAAATTGAACAAAAATCATATGGAATTCAACTCAGGGGTGCATGAGGGTCGTGTGCCCCTCTCTAGTGATGTGTGGGCTTTTAACAGGTTTATGTTCTTCTTCTGATTCTCCTTCAGCAGATCTCCGTTTGGTTCTAAATCTTCAAAGGGTTCTTAAATGATACAAAATGCATGATATTGCTAAAAACTAACAAAAATATACAAGGTTAGATCATATCAGATGAAAGCTAAAGCATAAGAAAAATGAAGAATGGATGAACAAAAGAAAGAGGAGGGACGCACAAGGGGGTCATGCACCCCTTGCGTCCTCTGTGATGGGCGCATGGCCTCACCTCTTAGGTAGTTGGGTTCAATCCCCTTTTGATCTATTCCGGCTATTTCATGAAGCAATCAGACATAATTCAGATGCAAATGACGATATGGCATGTGAAATTACTAGAAAAAAAATAAAAACATACAAATACAGAATCAAAATGAAATTGCATTAACGAATAAAATAAGGCGGCCCTTTCCTTTGGATGATCAGAAACTAGTTTTGATCACCCAAAGATGACCGTTTCATGGCATAATCGAATAAATAATGAAACCTAACAACCTATAACAATTGTAAATGAACAAAAATGAATTATCATACCAATATGAAAATTAAACTTGCAAAAATAAAGAAATAAAGACATAAACCATATAAACACCATAAATCTCCTCAAATCTCTTCCTCCTGGCTCTATCAGGGTAATTAAGGCCTTATTGCAGTGAGGATCCTAGGGGATTGAGGGTTCAGCCCTCAAGATTTCATCCATACAACAAGTTCATACCTTTTTGGCTTTCTTAGACTTGATTCACCTAGAATTAAGGGTTGGTGTTTAGGGTTAGGTTTAATTATTCTTGTTCTTCTTTTGCAGGTCTAGAAGCTCCAAGCACAGGTAGGTTTCTAAAGCTTTTCTTAAAAAAAAAAAAAAAAAAAAAAGGAAGATCCCCCCTTAAAAGAAAATAATCTTTCTTTTTATATTTTTCATGAAAATATTTTAAATTTTTTTATTAAAATCCTTTAAAAACCTTTTTACACTAATCCCCTATCCTCAATCTATTTGGATTGGGGATAGGGTTTAATTATAAATTCAAATTTTAAAAGAATTTAAAATTTAAAGCTGACAGAGGGAGTAGGGGAGTGTGAAGGGGCACGCGCCCCTTGCTCTACCTCGCAAGGGGCGTATGGCAAGGGGCATGTGCCCATTACCATAGCTCCACAACCCTAGGGACCAAAATGCAAATTTGCCAACTTTGAGGGACTGAAGTGTAATTTTCTAAAATCTAAAATTATGGTTTTCATGCAGTTAAACACAAAATTTCCTAAATTTTAAGAATCTATGTCCAGTGAATCAAACGGGCCAAAACCTAAGTCCAGAAAGAAGCACTCGGTTCATCATCATCGGGCCCCAGGGTCAAAATTAAGCATTCACAAATTACCCGTACTTTTATTTATTTTATCTCAAATTAAGGCAAAGTAAGAACCAATTCTTGCTTAATTTTCTTCCTTATACACGCACACTCATACCTGCGATTTTGCTATTAGAACAAAATCACCTTCACCTTGCCTCTCGGGTTGACTCTACATTGCTAAATCTCTCTCCTCCAGCTACTTTGCTTCTCATGCTGATCTGCTGCACCTCGCCTCTCGAGTTGATTTGCACTGCCGAATCCTTCTCCTTTAGCTACCTCGCTTCTTGAGCTGACTCACTGCATTCTGCAAAACAATTCTCAAAAACATTCATTAGTCATCATTTTTCATTTCATAAACTCTTCAGTTTATTTTTAAAAAATAAATTTTTGGAGTGAAAAATATTTTCCAAAATATTTTTCAATTTTCTAAATCACGAAAAAATTTCAAAAATAATTTTCATTAATTTTCCAATTCACGAAAAATTACCCAAAAATCCAATTTGATTTCAAAAAATCCTAAATCATTTCTCAAAATATTTTTCAAAAATATTTTTATTTTTCTATCCAAGAAAAATAATTTTTGGAATTTCATTCCTATTTTTCTCTTTTTTCCTTTTTTCTTTTTTTGTTCTTCCTTTTCTTCTTCTTCTTTCTCTTCCCCACCGCCACTCTCTCTCTTCCATTCTCTCATTTTCACTCTCTCTTCACTTCTTTTCCTCTTGATTTCTCATTTCTCATTTCTCAAGCTTTTCCCTTGCAATTTTCTCTCAAAATCTTCACTCAAACATCATTTCTGACTCTTTTATCCAAGAAAATCAAATAAAAACAACAAAAAACAGAAAATCAGACTCAAAAATTTGAATTTTTGTTCAAAAATTCTAAACTCCACATTTTTTATTTACCTATGGATTTGCTTGAAGGGCTTGAATTTCTTGCTCCACCGGATTTAGAATTCCCGTATTCATCGCCAAAATTCCACAATTTCAGCTGAGGAAGGGTGCAAGACACTCTTGTGTTTGCTCAAACCAAACATTGGCCGACTCTTCGCCGTTTTTGTGACCATTTGGTCGGGTCTGAGGTATTTTCCATCCCTCTCTATGTCAATTTCATTTTTGCATTGTCAAATTTCCCGGGTCTTCATCGTACAAATTTTGCAAAGATAGCTTAGTACCTGCGTTCCTGCAAGCTAGGGGTGCGTGACCCCTTGCGATGGGTGCGTAAAGCCTGCCGCGTTCGTCACCAGAGGTGCACAGCTAGCTGTCGCATGCCTAATCTTCCATGTTCTGCTTGTTTTTCAAATTGTTCTTGGTTTTTTAGCATCTATACACTTACTTATGCCCCTAAATACACAATTGAAGTTAAATTACTCTCGTTTTACTCTTTGTATGTCTGAAATCCGTCTTGACCCTAATTTCTATTCTAACTCTATTTTTTCAAAATCGTAGGTAAAGTTAGCACGAGTGAAGGGTGGAGGCATTCCAGATTCTACTTGGGACTTGTATCAGACCCTTTCCTCTTGAGTTAAAGCCCACATTTCTCATATTGGCTTCGGTCCTCTCATTATCTTGCTTTCGAGACAGTTTGTCCATACCAACCGTTGTGCCTTGTACTCACTATGCAAAGATGGATGGACACTTCTCACACCTTCCATCTATCATTTGGCAAGATTACTATCACGCCTCTGGATTTTATTGCCATGACTAGTATGTAATTCTAGGGTACCCCTGTACCGTTTGATGACTGCTTCACTAGATCCACCACAAATGATCGATCCACTTTCATGCGGGAATTATTAGGCATCTCTCTGGTGATACGGTCTCGCACTTTATGCTCTTATGATGACCTCTGAAAGAGGTGTGAGAACTGGAATACGATCAGCCCTGCGGCCATAGACCAGTTGGTGAGGTGTTTTTTGCTCTATTTGCTTGGCACCACCATCTTTGCAGATAACAGAAACTCCATAGACCTAAGCGTTCTGCGAGTGTTACAAGATGTGGAGCAGATTACACCAATTCTTAGGGTATTGCTGGGCTAGCACATCTGTACTACAGCACGGACCTCAATGTCTGCAAGAATGAGAACATTGGTGGATACTAGCGACTCATTTAGGTACGCTTCTGACCCTTTTTTTTTCCTTTTATTTTCTACTATTTTACTGTGTTATGATACAACCTCTTATCAGGTTTGGGCCTATTAGTACGAGTTGTTCGTGAGCCCACCAGTTGATCCACTAGCTAAAGGGGAAGATCCCTTCCCTCGTATGAAGAAATGGGGTCTCAGCCGCACCAACACAACTTTCTCTCATGATATGGAATGGCATCAATATCGGCTTAACAGCCTTACGTCTGATAAGGTACACCAAAAAACTTATTAGTCTAAATAGAATTCACAGAGTTAAGAGATTTACCTCATTGCTTTGTGCAGATCAATATAGCGTTGTGGGGACCACTAGAGGACTGTCCTGCTAATGTCATCAGAATAGTGGGTTTGATAGGCAAAAGGCAACTGATACGCTACACCACTCACAGGATGTGGTACTTTAGAGAGCAAGTTCATCAATGGGAGCAGGGGCCAAATCATAGGAGTGTGCCCCATTCTGCACCGACTATGGGCTTCGCCTATGTTTTTGAAGACCAGGACTTGATAGTTGCTTTAACAGGTTAGCTTTCAGAGGCCTTCTTGGAGCCACCATTTGACAGAGCTTATAAGCGTTTCATTACATAGTAGCTGCTTCCTACAGTTCCTCCCTTTAGCTAGTACCTCATACGGGATACTTTGATTCCCAAAGATACTCTTGATATCAACCAAGGTTAGCTTTTTTCTTTTCTTTTGCTTACTTGCTTTTCTAATCATTTGCTATGCTAACTACATCTTGATACATGGATTGAGGCTTAAACGATCCTGTGCTGGCGAGGGTACTTCTACTGCTGCTACCAGTATGAGCGATCAAAAGGTTCTTGCTAATGCCCCTTTTAGTATGATGATTGGGAGGATCTTTCCCTAATTGGACCCTAGTTACCTCTATATGGACAACGACGACATCTTAAGGGTCGAAATGTTAGACACAACCACTGCTCCTACTACCACTTATGAGCCCAAAAATGCTACTCATGTCAGGATTTTCTTTCTTTTTACCTCATATTTTATTCTGCATGTTGTGTGCCCATCCTCTTTTTATTATTGTAGATTCCCTGAAACAATGCGGATCATTTCTACCAGCTTTACTCTACTTTGAGGAGGCAGATGGTCACTCTTACGTAGGACAAGCAAAAAGAATTGGTTAGTGATGTGCTCAGAAATAACTCCGATCTCTAGCACACATGTAGGCGATCTTCAAATCCTGCAAGAAAGCAAGTTAGAGGGTCCAAGCGATGTGCCTGGGGGACCACTCCGATGCTTAAGTTAGAAAAAATAGAGATTATAAGATTTTTATCACTAAATGTGTTTAGAATTGCGTTACCCATTTAATGGAGAAAAGAGCTCTATTTATAGTGGAGTGCCCAAGGTGCCGAATCCTTCTTGAAGTCGGGTTATTCCTTTTCAGTATTGTATATGGAGATGAATTATAGTTTTATAGTCGGATAAGGACTGCTTGGGCGATCCTCTGGTTCGCCTAGGGCGACCAGTTTATATTAGGATGTATCACATGTCCCCCCACTAATTTTTGAGTTAAAGACTCGGATATGTTCTGTTTTGAGGTGAGTTTTATCTTTAGGCGATTCAAGCATTGGCGATCTTCATTCGCGGTTTGGTTCCCTATGTAGACATTTATGACGCCGTCATTTCCATCACTTCGTAATAATTTTATTTCTCAAAGAAAAAATTGTACTGACGCTTTTTATGCCACGTGTCAACCTGTTACAGTTACCTAAACAATTCGGTTCCTGCATTGTGTCCTTTAAATAGGGTTTTATACTTCCATTTTGATTTTTTACCTTTGCCACCACTTATTACCTTATTCTTCTCCATTTTTCTGCATTGTTTTTTGAGAACTTTTGTTCTTACATTTTATTTTTTTCCTGGAGATTTCTCTGGATTTTCTTGGGGATTTTTTAGCCGTTGATCCGCTCAGTTCGCCTTTTTCCGCTATTTAATCAGTAAGTACTTTTTTCTTTATCCTTGATACTCTTTTATTTATAAAAAATGAGTCATCTTGAGGATAGTCAGAATGATCACCTTTTTGGTGATCATGCTGATAGTGAGGGTATCGTTTCAGATCAATCTTCTTCTCCATGAGTCGATCCCCTATATATATACCCACCCCCTCAAAATACCGGTTTAGCAATCACTATGGTTGTTAATCCATTAAAACTCCCAATTTCTGAACCCAAAAAGGGGGTTCGTATCCCTTGTGAATTAACCGTAGATCGCCTTTCAGAAATTAGGGCTTTATACGATATTTCAGATGCCTTTAAACTTCGCTTACCCGAACCAGGGACCTTTGTTGACTAAAAATTGGGCGATCTAGATAGGATGATCTACCTAGAGGACCTAGAGTCTGGGCTTCAGTTTCCTTTACCACGTCTCTATACCGATGTGCTTCGGGAATATAATATCCCGATCTGCCAACTTCACCCCAACTCCTGGAAAATATTAGTTGGTCTTAGGATTTTGGGGAAGGTGCATGGGTTTGACATCACCAGTCGAGAGGTGAGGGAGCTGTATCGCCTTGTAGCGAAGAAAGGGTTTGATCACTTCAATCTACAAAGTGATAAGAAAATTTTCATTCTGCCCTCCTCTCTTAAAAATTGGAAACAAAAGTTCTTTATTATTTCCCATGAGCAAGGATAGGGCGATCTTCCCAAAACTTGGGGAGCTAGCCCGAGGTTGACTTTTTCCGGTGGTCTTTGAACCCTGTCTCTTGATGAAGAGACCCATGTAAAGGTCTTGTCCAAGATAAATCCTATATCTATTACGGATTTAATTTATGATCACTTTTTTGGCAAATCTTTTGGACCAAAGAAGAAATCGAAATCCAAAGCTTCTACTAACTTTTATGCTGGTATAACCTGTTGACCGATCTATCCATTGTGTATTTATATTCAGGGGTTTTTTGTGTTTGATCTTTTATCTTTTCTTTTTTCAGAGATGAAGTCTTTGGCTCAGTGTATGAAGGTGAAAAAACTCGCCAAGTCTGTTTCTGCAGACAGATCGGCGAAAAAGGCTACTCTAGTGGAGAAGACTGCTATTCCTCTTCCTCTTCTTCCTCCAGTGATAACTACTCCTGTTTCCGATCTTCCAGCACCTACTGGTACTTTGAAGAGGGATCTTCCTCAAGGATCCTCAGGGCAGCCTATGAAGCAGGTGTGTCCGGCCGTGGAGGAAATTACCCTTAACGAACTAATAATGTTTGCCAAGTCTGTCGAGGATAAATATGGCGAAGCCACTAATATTCGTGACCCTTCTGTGGCCATTGACATTATGCGGGGGATCCATCTTTCAGCAGATGGTGAGCAGATGGCAAAATTTACCAATGCCCAGTTGGCTGGATCGGCCTATGGTTATCTTTTTAAGGTATGCAGCTGTTTTACCTTTGCTTTGATTTTTCTTGCCCATCGTTTGGTTATGAATGTTTTTCTTCTCTTTTTTTTTTTTTTTTTTTAAGACTGCGAACGTTCTTTTTGAGCTTCACCAGCGGATGCGCATTCAAAAAGATGAGTTGAGGACGGAGTGGGCTCACCTTAAGGAGAAGATGGAGAATGATCATGCTTCTAAGGTGGCCCAACTGCAGACCTCTCTTGATGCGAAAGTGGGTAAAATAAAGGACCTGGAGGCCAAACATAAAGAGCTTGAGGCCGAGCTTTTGGGGCGAATTTCCTCATTGCGCTTTGAACTTGATGTGAGCAAGCAGGAGGTTCGCCAGCTAAGGGAAGAAGCAGAGAAAGAGAAGCTTGTGAGGGAGAAATATGAAGAATTGGTGGATAATAAATTTCTTTCCTATCAGGAAAATGTTTTGGCCGCTATTCGGAGTAGATATCCCGAGCAAGACTTCAATTTTGTGGAACAGATATATTCCAATGAGGATGAAGATGTTACGATTCCCCCTCTTTCGAATGAGGATGTAATTTCTGTAATTCCCCATTCTACTTCAGTGGTCGACCTTGTGGGCGATCAACTTCCTTTGACTGTATCGGATTATAATATTGAAAATGTAGACGAAAATGTAAACATATAATCTATTTATTTTTAATGAGATCTCTGTATCTTTCTTTTACTTGGCGAGTCTTTCTTTTATTTTTGGAATTTATCTTATTTTATTATTTTCATTGGGGGTCTTCGAGCTAACGTGTAGTTTCCCTATCCCTTGGTGATTTGTAGGGAGTCTTGGGGGAACTCTTAGTTCACCTATTTCGTGACGATTTTTAGGGAGACTTGGGTGAACTCTTAGTTCACTTATCCGTGGAGATTTCTAGGGAATCTTAGGTGAACTTAATAGTTGGCCTATCCCGTGGTGATCTTCTGTATAGGGAGTCTTAGGTGAACTCTTGGTTTACCTATCCCATGACGATTCTCTAGGGACTCTTGGGTGAACTCTTAGTTCACCTATCCCCTGCGATCTTCCGTATAGGGAGTCTTGGGTGAACTCTTGGTTCACCTATCCCATAGCGATTCTTTAAGGAGTCTTGGGCGAACTTAATAGTTGGCCTATCCCGTGACGATCTTCCGTATAGGGAGTTTTGGGTGAACTCTTGGTTCACCTATGCCATAGCGATTCTTTAGGCAGTCTCGGGCGAGCTTAATAGTTGGCCTATCTCATGGCGATCTTTTGTATAGGGAGTCTTGGGTGAACTCTTGGTTCACCTATCCAATAGCGATTCTCTAGGGAGTCTTGGGTGAACTTTTGGTTCACCTATCCCATAGCGATTGTCTAGGGAGTCATGGGTGAACTCTTGGTTCACCTATTCCATGGCGATTCTTTAGGGAGTCTTGGGTGAACTTAATAGTTGGCCTATCCCGTAGCGATCTTCCGTATAGGGAGTCTTGGGTGAACTCTTGGTTCACCTATCCCATGGCGATTCTCTAGGGAGTCTTGGGTGAACTCTTTAGTTCACCTATCCCATGGCGATCTTTCGTATAGGGAGTCCTAGGTGAACTCTTGGTTCACCTATCCCATGGCAATTCTATAATGATGTGGAGAATTTTTCCTGATGGTGAAAGAATTTACTTGAATACTTTTATTTAATTTGTTCAAATTTAAAAAAAGTGACAAAGGAAAGACAAATATAAAGACTTTTTACTGATAGTAGGATTTAGATTATCAGAGTTCCATGTTCGGGGTAGGATCTTTCCCTGGCAATCTTTCAACTTGTACGCTCCTAGCCCCACTATACTGGCGATCTCATACGGTCCTTCCCAGTTAGGTTGCAGCTTCCCAACTCCTGCATTGCCTCTGGTGATTTCGGCCTTTCTTAGGACTAACTCTCCTTCTTGAAAAGTTCTTTCTTTAACTCGGCGGTTATGGTATCGGTTCATCCTTTGCCTATAAGCTGCCGCCTTCTCATATGCTGCATCTTTTTTTCCTTCCAAAAGGTCTAAATTAATTCGGATTCCCATTTCCTGATTTATTTCCCTGGCTCTTTCTATTCGGTAACTTGGCATCCTGATTTCCACAGGTACTATGGCTTCCGATCCATATGTTAGGGAGAAGGGGGTTTCTTCTGTTGGTTCTCTAGGTGTAGTTCGGTAGCTCCAAAGTACGCTGTATAGTTCTTCTGCCCATTTGCCTTTTTTGTCATCTAACCTTTTTTCTTAGCCCTTGAAGGATGATGCGGTTTGCTACTTCTGTTTGGCCATTGGTTTGTGGTGAACCACAGATCAATGTGAAGGCCTCTGCAAAATGATTTGAATGGTGCACAGTCGAATTGTTTGCCATTATCTGTGATTAAGATTTTTAGGGTGCCGAACCTACAGACAACTGCTTTCCAGAAGAAATCTGTAATATTTTGTTGGGTGATCTTTGCCAGGGGTTCAGCTTCGATCCATTTTGCGAAGTGATCAATGGCTACTACCAGGAACTTGTATTGTCTTTTTGTATGAGGGAAAGGTCTTAAAATGTCGATCCCTCATTGTTGAAAGGGCCAGGCGTATTTGATAGGGGCGAGTTCTCTTGAAGGCTTCCTTGAGACGGGTGCATGTTTTTGACATTGAATACATCGGTGAACTTTTTCTGCTGCATCTTTCTTTAAAATGCGCCAATAGTATCTTTGCAACAGGGTATTTTTGATTAGGCTGGAGCTTGCTTCATGTGCTCCGCATATCCCTTCATGAATTTCTCTTAGCACATAGTCTCCATCCTCTGGGCGAATACACTTTAGCCAATGGTGAGTTTTAGATCACTGATACAGATCACCTTCATACCAGCTACATCTTTTTGCTTTATCTACTACCCTTTTGGCTTCCAATCTTTTCTCAGGGAGAGATCCTTCTGCTAAGTACCGAACGAGGGGTTCCATCCAACTTCCCTTCCATTCTACTAGCATTATAGGTTGTATCTCTGTTGTGGGGGAATTTTGGATTTCTATAGGGATCTTCTTTAAACTTCCCATCTTCCCCGTTGCTGCTGATTTGGCGATTTCATCTGCCCTGTAATTTTTTGATCTAGGGATCTGCTTCACTATCCACCTTCCTCCCAATCGTTCTCTTTCTTTTAAGGCTGATTGAGCCAGTTCTAAATATTTCTTTAGGCTCTCCTTTTTGACTGCATAATTGTTGTTCACCTAGTTGACCACTAATTGGGAGTCACTGTATATTACTAGCTCTTCCATTCAAATTTCTGGAGCTAAAGAGAGTCTTGTTAACATGGCTTCATATTCTGCTGCGTTATTAGAGATCGAAAAATTGAATCTTACAGCATATTCAATTATCAACTTGTAGGGTCCTTTAATCACAATCCCTATCCTCGATCCGTCTGCTCTGACTGCTCCATCCACAAATATCTCCCATTCTTCCTTCTTTATTTCTTGTGGTTCTCCTATAGTTAGGGTCAGTTCGGCTACAAAATCTGCCAGTGTTTGTCCTTTCATTGCCGGTCTTAGTTCGTACATTATCCCTAGACTTCTGATTCTGACAGTCCATTATGCAATTCACCCTGAAGTCTCTGGTTTTTGTAGGATCTTTCTTAGGATAAGTCTGTTCGGACTACTATTTGATGAGCTTCACAGTAATGTCTTAATTTTTGAGTGGCCATAAGTAATGCCAGGGCGTACTTTTCCAAGGTCGGGTATCTCAGTTCGGCATCTTGAAGTATTCGACTGACATAGTAGATCGGGTACTGTTCTCCCGCTTCTTCCCTTACTAATACCACAACTATAGTTTTTGTGGTTGTAGATAAGTATAAGTAGAGCTCCTCTTTAGGAGCAGGGCGACTTAGTAAAGGAGGGCTAGTTAGGAATTTTTTCAGTTCTTCGAAGGATCTTTGACACTCCTCTATCCATTGGAAGTCCTTTAGTTGTTTTAATGCCTTAAAGAATGGTTGGCATCTTTTGGCCGAAGACGAGATGAATCGTCC
This sequence comes from Vernicia montana, assembly GCA_949750685.1. Lineage (NCBI taxonomy): Eukaryota > Viridiplantae > Streptophyta > Magnoliopsida > Malpighiales > Euphorbiaceae > Vernicia > Vernicia montana. The sequence goes on from CATKHJ010483776.1 coordinate 13,269, forward strand.
TAGTGCTGTAATTTGCCCATTGAGTATCTGCACTTCTTTTTTGTTGCTGGGAGGATTCATCTTGAGGATTGCTTATATTTTGTCAGGATTTGCCTCGATTCCTCTTTGGGAGACCATATATCCCAAGAATTTTCTAGCTGGGACTTCGAAAATGCACTTCACAGGGTTTAGTTTCAGATTGAAGGATTTCAGGATTTTGAGGACCATTTCTATATCTTTGGGGTGATCTTCGGCTTTCTTACTTTTAATAATTATGTCATCTATATAGACTTCTACATTTTTGCTGATCTGTTCCTTGAATATGTGATTGACTAGCCTCTGATAGGTTGCCCCAGCATTTTTTAATCCAAATGGCATCATTTTATAGCAATATATCCCCTGATCTGTTACAAAGGATGTTTTTTCTTCGTCCAATCTATGCATCTGTATCTAATGATACCCTGCTTTTGCATCGAGAAAAGAATATAACTCATGTCCAGCTATTGAGTCTACTAATTGATCAATGCTCGGCAAAGGGTAATTATCTTTAGGGCAGGCTTTGTTTAGATCTGTAAAATCTACACACATTCGATACGAGCCGCTTGGTTTTTTAACCATCACTACATTTGCCAACCATTCCGGGTAATGTACTTCCCAGATGACCCCTGCTTCCAATAGCTTTTGGATTTCTTTGGTGATGGCTATCTGCTTCTCGGGCGAGTGTTTCCTTTTTTTCTGAACTACAGGCTTGACAGAAGGATCTATACTGAGCCTATGAGTAATAATCTCTCTATTAACCCCTGTTAGTTCTTTAGTGTCCCAAGCAAAAGCTTTTGGATTCTCTTGTAACGTTCTGCAGATCTCAGAGCTCGTTTCTTTTTTCAACACGGATCCAATTTGTATAATCTTTTTCGTGCCGATCTCTATCTTTTTCAGTTCGCCCTCTGGTTCAGTATTGTTTCTTTTTTCCGAACTTTCTATTGGTTCAGACTGAAGTGCTGGGAAGACCCCTTTTAAGGCATTGAAATAGGTTCGCCTAGCTGTCTCTTGGCAACCTCTTACAACTGCTATTCCTCTGGAGGTTGAAATTTTTATCATGAGGTATCTTATGCATGTTGCTATGCATGTGTGTGAACCCTTAATTTTGCACCCTCTGGTATGCATTTGGACCTTAAAGGCACCTAGGCTCGGTAAACAGACCTCCAGAAGCCAAATCGCCAAAGATCGCCAAAAGCCCAAAAATCGAGAATCCAAGCTTCGGGACCCGAGACCTTCCCATTTGGCCTCTAAATCATTCTCATATCATCCAGGACTGAATAACGAGAACAACGCAACTGGAATCACCAAAAACGGAGTTGAAACGAGCCAAAACGGGTCGAAAAACCACCGAATCAGCCCGTCGGACCCTGGAGGACCGCACAGGGCCCTCCAGGGACCGCACATGGGCTGTGCGG
>CATKHJ010483859.1:0-11336 GCA_949750685.1 Vernicia montana
TTATTAATTTCAATCTTAATCACAATCATAATCATGCTAAGAAATTAAAAACAATAATATTAATTGAATTGAAATAAGATTAAAAATAGAATAGAGAATACTGTACTGTTTAGGTTAGAGTTTTCCCCAATTCTGATTTCATTCCCTTGAACAATTTAATCCAAGCTAAATTAATCTTCAATCCAAAAACAAGAATAATTGATGGAATTTCTGGAATTAAATCTAAAACTAATTGTTTTTGTGACAGTAAAATAAGTTCAGAAGAGATTGAGAATTGTTCTCTCCAAAAACCCTATATGTATCTGCGGCTATTTCTGTATATCTCTGTGACGGCTCAAAAATCCACTTAAATAGAAAAGAAAAGAAAACGCCCTTGTAGGATAGGAAAACACACTTGTTCATTGAAAATACCCTTTTTCATAATGAAAACACCATTTTTCCACTTGAAAACACCTTGTTCAAGCTTTAACTTTCCTTCAACACACCGTTTAATTCCAACTCCACCAATTAACTTGCCAAAGCATCATTTTTTAACTGAAATCTACACACTAACACCATAACATAAAACTAACAAAATAATATCAAAACAAATATAAAAAATGACCAAATTAAACTAAAAACTAAACAATTAACTCTAATAAAATTATAACAAAATAAGACAGAATAAAAACCCATTAGAAGTTGTCGAACCTTGCTTGGCCATTAGTAATGTTTTGCCCTTCTTCATTACTTGATTTAACTCATCTAATTCATTAGTCAAATGTTTACTTTCTATGATCTAGCAATCTCTTAAATTGATGAGAATCCCCCCCTCCACCCCCCCCCCCCCCTCCCCTCAATAGTGTCATGAAACCAAATCCAAAAGAAGGAAAGAGAAGGAAGAAACATCAATGGATACAAGAATGCATTTGAGTAAAGAAAGGACTTGAGTTTTTAAGTGATTACCTTTGAAATCTTTCTTTGGGTGTTAGGAGCTACCTTGGCCGAACCTTAGAAGAGAGAAGAGGAGAAAATTTTATTTTCTTTGGAGTGGTGTTTAGTTAATGGAGTGTTGGTGGTGGTTCATGAGTCTTATTCATTATTGAATGATTAAGATTAAATCAAGTAGAATGGATGGCTATGGTTGTATGGCTTCCTAACGAAGCTTTGGAATTTAGAATAAAAATTTTATTAATTGAAAATTGGAAGATGGTTTTTGGGTAGGTTCATTGAACTAACATATTTGAGGTTAAAAAATTGTGTTGTTGGAAAGTGGGGTCCACTTTCTACTAACTCAACTTTTTTAACACAAGTAAATGTAACCAAAGCCATATTTTCCCTCCACTCTCCATCATGGCCAGCCACTCTATAGCTTGGGCCTAGCCCATCCTTTGTTCATTTACTTAATCATAATTATGGAAATTTTTTGACAATTTTTGTGAAATGACTATTTTACCCTTCCTTTTTTGCACACATTCATGCACTTAATCATTTGTGTGAATTCAAATATATTATCATTTGTGTGAATTCAAACATATTCATATACATTATTCATATAATATTCATATTCATATATATTACCAATATAATTCCATGCAATTCATCACAAAAATTTAATCAATCAAGCTCATATATACTAAGATTCAACTTTGGTTTTCTAATTCAATTTGCATTCAATTTCCTTTCCTATGCCATTTTAGTCATAGTGTATGGTTATTCGAGTCTAGGGTATTACAAACACCTAGTTTTTAAAATTTTTGACTGTCTGGGTATAAATAAATTAGAGAGTCTTACTGATCCTTTTCATTCTTTAGCAATTAGTATATAAAATGGAATATTGTTCATCAATGTCCATGAGATCTAACTTTTCTAGGGGACATGGAGGTGGTAGAAGCTACTGTGTGAATTGAAGTTTGATTAAATTTAGGAATCAATGGTGTAACTGTGGTAGAAAAGCTATGATTAAGATATCAGAGTTTACAAGAAATCCTAATAAATTATATTTTCATTGTAATTATTGTGGGTATTATAGATTTTGGGAGCTTGATATAGATGAATTTAATGTATTGGATTTGATTGCTTTGATCATGAACATGCAAAAGTAAAAAGTCAGTGAATGTAAAGGGCATGGAGGTGTCAAAATTAGTTGTTTGATTGTTCTGTTATGTTTAATCATTGTAATTTTAACATTGCTAAGTGTCAAAGTGATTAGTATATAATTTTAATTGTAATGTATTTTTATTATGAATTGAAATGAAATGGAATATTTTTAGTATGAAATGAAATGTATTGTTATTGGACTGTATTTTAATTATTTTTATTGCTTACAATTTATGTTTTTTGTAATAAGAAATGAAAAAGGTTAAACCCAGAAGAGGCAATGGGGGAAGGACACTAGTAGTAGATAAAGGCAGGCCCTCACTGCCTGTGGTGCCACCAATTGCTCAGGAATCCATATCCAACACAGGAGATTCAATTTCATCTCCTGCAGAAGTTCCAAGTCATCAATTTGCATATGAAGTCAGTGGATCTAATGATGATCATCATATGCAAATTGAACATCAAACATAAGTAATCCAGTTGACTCTATCACTCATAGTAATAAAAGAATTAGGTCTTCAATTTGGAATCATTTTATATAGTTGTATGACAGTGAGGGAAATAAGACTGGGAGGGCTGAGTGAGTATGTGTGGTGTGGGAAGGATTATCAAGGGAAAAGTGATCAAGGCACTTCTGGCCTTTGGAAACACTTGAGGGAAACTTGTACAAAGTTTCCAAATAAGAAATCACTAGTTGAGTTGCGTAGAAGTGGAAAAGATAAGAGTCAGAGTACACTGATTTTTCAGAAGTGTCCTTCTGGGGATAAGAAATTGATTGCATGGACCTTTGACCAGCAAGATTCTAGGGATGCATTAGTTAAAATGATAATCAGAGATGAGTTATTATTTAGATTTGTAAAGAGACCTGGTTTGAAAAATTTTGTGGCAACCATTTGTCCAGATTTTGTCATTTCATCTAGGTTTAATATAGCTAGGGACTGTTATAAATTGTTTGTAAATGAAAAAAAAAATTGAAAGCATTTAGCCAGTAATTGTCAAAGAGTTTATTTGACAATTGATACATGGAAAAGTATTCAAAACTTGTCCTATTTTTGCTTGACTGCATATTTTATTGACAATGAATGAAATTTGCATAAAATAATTTTAAATTTTTGTGTCATTAAGAGTGATAAGGGAGTGAATATTGAGAATGCAATTGATTTTTGCATGGAAGAGTGGGGGATTAGTAAAATCATATGCATTACTGTTGATAATGCATCAAGCAATGACATTGCTGTCCTTACATTGAAAAACAATTAATGAAAAAAGATGCATTTGTTTTAGGTGGGGATAAATTTCATATGAAGTGTTGTGCTCACATCCTTCAATTGATTGTGAATGATGGAATGGAGTTTGTTGGGAAGACAATTTCTAGAATTAAGGATATGATAGTGTACATTAGGAGCAACCCACAAAGAAAGGACCTCTTTAGGCAGTGTTGTGACAAAACTAAAATCAAAAGTAAAACATCATTGTGTTTAGATTGTCCAACAAGGTGGAATTTCACCTATCACATGTTACAAATTGCAGATGGGTATAAAGCAGCCTTTGAAAAGATGCAAGAGGTAGATCATAAGTTAACAATTGAGTTTGGGGAGGAGTTGCCTCATGAGGTTGACTTGGATAATGCAAGGAGGCCATAGCTCACGTGGAGCAACATTATTCTTACCACACATGAAGTGCTCAAAGCTAGTAAGCTCTTCAGGATGATCAAATAAATCTCTATAAAATGAAAAGGATAAGTTTTATAAACAAACACTTGAGGATACATAGTTAATTGAGTTTCTGAATTGTGATCATTCATGGTTGCATTGGAACGATGGAAAACAACTATAGATCGAAGAGTTGGTATTGTTGTCTGATTCATACCTCTCATTTTCAAAAATAAAAAGTCCTCCCATTGATCGAGAGGTTTAAACCATTGTAAAAAAGTGACTAGATGAGGATTAGCTCTACTATTACTCTACAAATGAGTAATATATTTCAGAAAATGGAAAGGCTGAACTTCCACAGCTATATGATAAAGGTGAAGGATACCATATAAAACAAAGAAATTCTTTTGGTCACTGCCAAAATGAATCTAAGGTAAAGTCCATGAAAGCGTAAATCCTAAGGAAAGGATACTCATGATGAATTGCAAGCTCTCGAATAAATCGAGAACCATACATTTGAATGAGAAGAGACTGATATTCAAAGATTTATTTAATGGCTAAATTATGGAGAGTTTTCTGAGTAATATTGGCTCGGAGTTCAGGAGGAAGACCATTACAAAGAAAAGAACTAGGTCCAGAAGAAGACGATGCAGAGAATGCCATGAAACTTAAGAGAATAAAGTGAAAAAGTAACTAATAGATCAAGAGAAAATTTTTAAAGCCTTAAGAAGAAGTTAGAAATTTGATTGTGATCTCACTTGATGCATCCTTTCTCAATTTATAATGGTTTAATCGCTCTTTTATTAAAGTAATTAAGGATACGACAAAGCCCCTTTTTGACAACTTATCACTCTAGAAAGAACATCCCATCATGATTGTAAAATAGATATAATAGATGCAACTACAGTGAACTTCTCTGCCCAAGGTGAGGAACTATTCCTTCACATGCGTCTGAAAAGAGATGAGTTTGGCTCAGAGAATTAGAAGAAAAGAAAGTCATGACTTGTTCCATCATCTGAAAATGGTATCCTTTCATAATAAATGAATTGACTATAGAGAAAGAATTACAATTGAAGGACTCAAACAGTTTAAGAAAATAAGGGCATCAATGACATTTTCACCCTTACCTGATTGCCAATAAAATGACTTATATCTTATCAGATATAACTTCAGAGAGGGAGAACTGTACCATATAAGAATTATTAAAGGTATTAAAAGGGTAAATAATAATAATAGCTACCTCGACAGGTAAATAGTAAGACAACGGATAGATTGAGGGAATTATTCAAATCCTGAAGGAACTATACTATGAATGTGTATGGATAATTTAAGAGAAATTGAAACAAGAAACTAATCTTGACAAAATTTTCCTACAATAATAAATACCATTCATCTATAAAGCACTGTATGGAAGAAAGCGACGCTCTCAAAACTATTGGGTAAAAGTAAGTGGTTATTATTTTAAGGCACCAGATTTGCTAAAGGATTATTGAGATGAACTGTCCATCACATTTATTAGAACCAATGAGATTCTAGACAAGGTAAGAAGATATGATACAAGATAACTGTGCCTAACATTGGAATACGTTCACTTGATGTTTCATTTATTAATATTAATGAAATATGTATCTAATCCCTCACAGGTATTAAAAATCTTGAGACACCAAAGTTTCACCATCTTAGAAAGGAAAAATGAAGAAAGATTGAAATAAAGCGATAACTTGGTCAAAGTCTAATGGCAAATCAAAGTATTGAGGAATTAAACTGAGGAAGTAATGAAAATATACTACAACGATGACTTCAACTGTTTCTTCAATAATTAGTAAGTCCATTAAAATTTGAGGATGAATTTTATAAAGAGGGTAGAATGTAATACCCAAGACCCATCTAACCCCTAAGAATTATCAATGATGTCATAGGATGACAAATTAAATGATTATTGAGATAGTAAGACCAAATTTGAGCTCAGTCATGCTTGGTTAAGTATCTTTAAATTTTTACTCCTTTGTGATATTATGGTATTTGAGTATGCGTATGGATGTTATGAACATGTTTAATATGAATATGATTAATGAAAATATGTTTAATAATCTACATTGATAGTTATTACGATAATGTACGATGTAATAGAGGTAAAACAGTCATTTCACAAAAACTATCGAAAATGGAAATTTAATTGTGCATGTGTATGTGAATTAAGTGTGAGGCCCAATCCTATACCCATATGGCGGACCCAATGCTTAAATAAGTGTGAACCTTTAATTTTACACCTTCAGTATATGGTTGAACCTGAAGAACCTTTGGCAGAAATACGGCGGTGAAACGGAAGAAGAACGATAAAAAATGGGCCCAAGAACCGAGAATGTGTCTGTGGGTCCCACAGGATGCACCCATGGTACCGTAGAGCACACCTGCGGTTGCCGTAGGATGCTCTTGGGGTGCCGCAAACTCAGTAATTGGTTGCTGCAGGGACCCTCTGCGGTGCCGCAGGGATCCTGTGCGGCAGTGAATCTGGGAACCAAAATTCAACATCTGAAAATGGGAAAAATAATCCCCTACCCCTCATACTATATATTCAAACCCTCCAAGTCAGTTTTGGACACACATGGACTTGCTTGATTAACCTGAGATCTTATAGCAAGCCTCAAAAGTTCTTTTTGTTTGTTCCATAAAAAAGGAACGAGCCCTCTAGTTCTAAAGTTTGTTCTTTTATTTTTTATTCGCTTTGCTATTTGCTCCTTGCTTTGAAAAGCATGTTCAAGTCTTCGGTTTGAGGTCCGAGTTCCCCCTCAAGCTGAGAGAAGGTGGAATTAAGATCCAGAAAGTAGCTCCATCCATTTGTCTCCAAACCTCGTAGGCGTAAGGTAAGCATCAATCCCTTTCCTTTTTCCTTTAATGTTTGCTTTTATTTATTTACTTTTATTATTTGCTTTTATTGCTTTATTTTCCCTCCTTGGGATTCTTTTCTTCCCTTTGGGCTCATTGCCTAATTCTTATTCTTCTACTCCATCACTCTATAATTAATTGAAATTGATTTACTTAAGATAGTTAATTAAAATTTGATCTAATTAACTCAACTTGGTAAATTAGTTGAAATTAATTAATCAATCAATCAATCCTCTCTAATTCCTTCAATTGAAACATGATAAAAGGCTAAGACTAAACTAACCCCTTCGAAAGAAGGGAGAACTGCGTGGGTTTTGATTCCCATTCAAAGGGATATGCAGGCATGCTTGGTCCAAGCATCGAATCCAATTAAAATCAACCAACTTTCCCTCTATCACCTTCTTCACTTAGCTAGGGTTTTCTTCTTAATTGTTGATTTCTTTTATGATTTAGTTTGGGGAATATGTGACTTCCCTAGGACCTATAAGGACTAGAGGAATTATCCCCTGATTTAGTTTCATTGTAATATATAATTTACTTATTTCCTTTATTTTTCTTTATTATGTACTTTTATATTTGGAATGAATGAATGATCATGCATATCTTAATTGTTCATACATTACACTTGTTCATGAAATCAATTTAAAGCTATTTTGTATTAAACTTGCCAAACTAATCTTTATTTTAATGAACCAAAAACCTAGTCCCCGAATCCTCTTTGGTAAATCGAGGGCTAGTGCACTTTTTCTTTGGGATAAATACTTGGAGTCACTTAATTGGGTTTTTTTCCTTATTTTTTCCCAAATAAAAATAAAATTAAGGTGGCGACTCAAAAATCTCTTTTTCAAAAATCAACCAATCTGAACTCGAGGGTTCCATTATGAGTACAAACCAAAATAAGTATTTTGATTCCCTCTAGCAGATTGGACCGGTGCTTGGGCAAGGCCTCACAGTTGGCGACTCCACTAGGGACATGACTTTCTTTTTATAAAAGGAAAAAATATAAGTGGACTAATAATTAGTTTAAATTAAAGTTTGTCACTTTTAATGCAAAAATGGCTTTCATGCATCATTTGCATAAACTCCTTGCCTTCCAACTTAGTTCTTTAGAAAAACAATGGATAATGAGTAGCATCGAGTGGGTAAACCTCCTTGGGTCTATTCGCCAATAGTGAAATCTTCCACCCCGCGACGAATCCTTTGATCCTTTCAAAGGTGTAATGAGTAAGCACATATTGTTGGATCCACGTGAGGCTCCTTGACTCATATGTGGTTAGGTATATCGCTGCTCTACTGTGACGGGTACCCAATTTCAAGCCACCCTTACCTTCATCATGTAATGAACATAGAGTTGACCCTAGGTTATATGTACCATAATTAAAGCCTTGTACAGTTGAATTTTCATGAAATGACTTTTCATTCATGCATCCATGCATACATTCATTGGACCAAGAACCTTAAACCAACTATAGTGTCCATTAAGCCCAATACCATCCTACCACAAATGGTCTTCCCCTCCATTTTGACTTGCTGTGATCCTACACTTACCCATCTACCTTTGTTTGGTTGTAAGGTGAAAATGGCCGGTTTAGATGGAACTCTGCCAAGGGACCCGAATGTTGATGATCCAAATGATCCCAATGAAGCAACTCAACTGAACACACTTTTAGCCACTCTCATCATTAAGCAAGAAGAGAATTTGCAAGCAATATGTGCTAAGCTCAAGGAGCAGAGATATTATATTTTGGAAAAGGTATAAGCCATGGTTAGTTGAGCTAGCCTCAATAACCCAAGCCCAATTCTGAACCAAACTACCTTAAACCTGAATCAAGCTGTTTCGACCCAAGCCCACACCAACATTGCCTCTACCTCTAGGACTGTAATTGACCTATCTGATAAAGGCAAGGCTGTAGCTAGTATCCCTCAAGCCATGGAAACCCCAAACATCACCACCCACTCTGTTACTTCCTCTCATTTGAATCCTTTTCAAGGAAATGAAGCTTTCTCCCATCCTGATCTTAGAGCCTTCATAGAAAAATTTGAAGCTATGGAACGGACCCTAAAAAATATTAAGAGGCATGATGATGTGATTGATGTCAGCTCTTTAACACTTTTTCCTAATGCAAGGGTTCCACCCATGTTTAAAAATGCCAAACCTAGACAAGTTCAATGGAACCACTTGCCCTAAGACTCATTTGAAAATGTATATGGGGACGATGAATCCTTTGGGAGCAAACAATAAGCTCCTTGCTCTACTCTTCCAACAATCTTTGACTGGGGCTGCAATGAGATGGTTTATAGACCTAGACATGAACCAGAAACAAACTTGGGTTGACATCTACAATGCTTTTGTCAAGCAATACCACTACAATATAGAAGTTGATGTCACAAGGAGGGATCTTAAGACTACAAAGCAATACCAAAAGGAGTCCTTCTCCATATTCCTTACGAGGGGGCTAAGGCTGCTCAAATGGTGAACCGTCCTACTGAACAAGAGCATATTGACATTATTGTCAAAAACCTTCTTCTGGTTTACCAAAATCACCTCCTCACCCAAAACCTCCCAGACTTTAAAGCCTTGATTGCCACCGTATCTAAAATAGAAGACCTAATTCAAAGTGGCCAAATCAAAGAAGAACCTTCCAATCCAAGATACAAAAAGAGCACACCCTACCAATCCAATGTTACCTCCTTAACAAATCAAAAAGGGGGGGAGGTATCTACTATTTCTAACCACTAACCACTGAGATTGGAAAGAAGAACCTTCATAGATTTAGGGGTGCCATTAGTAGTGGTTTACAAAAAGGCCTTAGAAGCAAAAATGGTGAAACCTCTGAAACTGAGAGCTCCTCCTGATCCCTTACCCAGGAATTACAACCCCAATGAATATTGTGAATATCATCAAGGGGTGGGGCACAAAATCGATGCTTGCAAAGCTCTGAAGCATATAATTCAAGACCTTATTGATAGTGGTGATATAATCCCTCCAAAGACCAAGCCCAACATCTCCACCAATCCTTTCCCTAATCACCAGATCAATCTTATCACCTCTTCCGAGCTAGAAGTGGATCCTGTCTCCTTGATTCGATCCATTTCAGATTTTGCAGTTTGCTTGATTTGAGCAATCTTGTTCAGGAAATTGATGTTATAACTAGGAGTGGGTGTAATACCCTACATTTTTTCCCTGAAAATTTTTCCATTCTGCCTGCTAATAAATTATACAGTGTAATTTCTGCACTGTCTGTTATTTAATTATACAGTATAATTTTTGCATTGTCTGTTATTTAATTGTGTAGTGTCATCCCAACACTATCACCTATTTAATTATACAGTGTTATCCCAACATTGTCTGTAATTTAATTGTATAATATTATTTTCTGCACTGTCTGCCAATTTAATTACACTGTGTTATAATTGTGCTGTATTATTTTTGCACTGTGCATAATAATTAATCCTATGGTTAATTATACATGATTATGTGATTAATGAAGATTTGGAGGACTAATTAGAAATTAATTAGTCATCTTTTTGGAAGATGCATGTGATTAATACCATTTTAGGTAAAAGTTAGATTACTTGTAATTTACACTTTGGTGTTTAGCCAAATTAGGAGTGTCACCATCTTTTGTTCAATGAACAAGAAGGGATATCTACCCAAAGGATAAAAGGGTAGTGAAATGACCATTTGCCTATGCTCTAGAATATTCCTACCCTTCTTCATTAAGGGCAATTTAGTCATTTCACTTCTAAACCCTAAACCTACCAACCACCATATATAATCATCTTTTTCTCTTCTTCATCTTCTTCATTTCTCCTAAAACACAAATCTCCCAACCACCATTGAAGAGAGAATTCAGCCATAGAGAGATTCTTGAGAGGGAAGGGGAATTTCAAGGTAAGTCCTTCACTAAACCTTCTCCATTCTTCCTTCAATGATTCTTAAGTTATTTTCTTCCTAAGTTAACATTTCCTTCTCTTTCTTATCTTTCATGGGTTCGGCCTCTTCAAGCTTTGGAGAAGGAAGGAGTTCCATGCTAGAATCTTTACAAAAACTCATCCTCCATCCATCCTAAGGGTAATTCTTGAACCAATTAGTCCATACCATGAACATTTTCTTTTCTTCTTTAATTAGTAGGGTTTGGCCTACCATGGAATTCCATTTCCATGGTCTATAATTTTATTTAAATGCATATTCTTGCTTGTTAACATATCAATTAGGTGATTCTAGAGTCAATTTGTGCAATTGATGAGTATATGTTGGTTTTCCCCAAATCCTATGGTTCGGCCTAGTTAGGGTTTTTCATTCCATGGTTTTTTTGTTTCAATTGCCAATTGATTCTTGATTAATTGGATGTTAATTGATGAATAGTGTGATTAATTTCACATTAGAAGCATGAAATTAGGTTTTCCCCAATTTAAGTGATTATGCCAAGTATGAACTTTCAAATTGATGTATGATAATTCAAATTGGTTGTGTAATTGTGCAATTGGATAGTTTAATTGCATGAATTGATGTTCAATTTGATTAATTGAAGTATGCAAACCATTTTTCCCAAATACTAGGGTTCGGCTACTTTAGGGGTTTTCAAATCCAAAGTGTTTAATTTAAATTGCATGTCCAATTGAGCTTCCTCACACTTGAATTGAATGATTTTATGCTCAATTGGAAGATTGTTTGATTAATTCATGTTTTCCCCAAATTGTGCATTTCGGCCTAAA
>CATKHJ010483866.1:0-15998 GCA_949750685.1 Vernicia montana
GAAGGTCTTAAGCCTAGTCTTAAGACTTACTCTGCCCTTATGGTAGCAAGAGGGAAGAGAAGGGATATTGAAACTGTTATGGGTTTGTTGGAAGAGATGGAAAGTTTGGGATTGAGGCCAAATATCTACACATATACCATATGCATTAGAGTACTTGGTAGAGCAGGCAAAATTGATGAGGCGTGTAGGATTATGAAGAGGATGGAAGATGATGGTTGCGGGCCTGATGTCATTACTTACACAGTTCTCATTGATGCCCTTTGTACTGCTGGAAAACTTGATAATTCCATGGAACTGTTTGTAAAGATGAAAGCTAGTAGTCATAAACCTGATAGGGTGACCTACATTACATTGATGGACAAGTTTAGTGATTTAGGTGACTTGGACATGGTGAAAGAATTTTGGAGTGAAATGGAAGCTGATGGTTATGCCCCTGATGTGGTTACTTTTACCATACTTGTTAATGCTTTATGCAAAGTTGGGAATATTGATGAAGCATTTGATATGTTGGATGTCATGAGAAAGCAGGGGGTCTTGCCTAACCTTCACACATACAACACATTGATTTGTGGACTTTTGAGGGTAAATAGATTGGCTGATGCTGATGACCTTTTCAATAATATGGAATCTCTAGGTGTTAAGCCTACTGCTTATACGTACATCCTTTTTATTGACTACTATGGAAAGGCTAGTAACTCTGATAAAGCTCTTGAGACCTTTGAGAAGATGAGAACTAGAGGAATAGCTCCTAATATTGTTGCTTGCAATGCATCTTTGTATAGTCTTGCTGCAAAGGGTAGACTTGGTGAAGCGAAAGCTATGTTTAATAGACTTAAAAGAAGTGGGCTTACTCCTGATTCAATTACCTATAACATGATGATGAAGTGCTATAGCAAGGCAGGGAAAGTGGATGAAGCCATTAAGTTATTGTCTGAGATGTCAAAAAGTCAATGTGAGCCTGATGTAATTGTGATTAATTCTTTGATCAATACACTTTACAAGGCTAACCGAGTGGATGAGGCATGGCAGATGTTTAGCAGATTGAGGGACATGAAACTTGCTCCTACAGTTGTGACCTACAATACATTGATAGCTGGACTAGGGAAAGAGGGTCAAGTCCAAAGAGCCTTGGAATTGTTTGGAAGTATGACTGTGAATGGGTGCCTGCCAAACACAATAACTTTTAATACCCTTCTAGATTGCCTTTGCAAAAACGATGAGGTTGATTTGGCCTTGAAGATGCTGTATAAAATGAGTATGATGAATTGTATTCCTGATGTTTTGACTTTCAACACTATCATTCATGGGTTCATTAAAGAAAAACAAGTTAATGATGCAATCTGGCTTTTCCATCAGATGAAGAAACTGCTCATCCCTGATTCTGTAACTATGTTTACCCTCCTTCCTGGTGTTGTAAAGAATGGGCTAATAGAAGAAGCTTTCAAGATTGCTGAGGACTTTGTTCATCGGACTAGATTTTATAAAGAGAGACCATTTTGGGAAGATCTAATGGGTGGTATTTTGACTCAAGCTGGAACAGAAAAAGCCATTTTATTGGGCGAAAGATTTGTAAGCAGTAAGATTTGCCAGGATGACTCTGTATTGATACCTATAATTAAGGTTTTGTGCAAGCACAAAAAAGCCCTTGTTGCGAAAAATGTATTTATGAAGTTTACCAAGGAACTAGGAGTTGACCCAAAACTTGAAGCATACAACTTTCTAATTGATGGGTTTCTTGAAGTCCACAATGCTGAAATGGCTTGGAATCTTTTCAAGGAGATGAAGAATGCTGGCTGTGCTCCAGATGTCTTCACCTACAACTTGTTACTTGATGCTCATGGGAAGTCTGGTAAAATCAATGAACTTTTTGAACTTTATGAAGAGATGCTCTGTAGAGAATGCAAGCCCAACACCGTAACCCACAACATAGTTATTGCCAGTCTTGTGAAATCTAATAGTCTGGACAAGGCTTTAGATTTATACTATGATCTCGTAAGTGGTGATTTCTCTCCCACACCTTGTACCTATGGTCCCCTTGTAGATGGGCTTCTAAAGTCAGGTAGACTGGAGGAAGCAAATGAGTTGTTTGAGGAGATGGTGGACTATGGATGCAGGCCTAACACTGCTATTTACAATATTCTTATAAATGGATTTGGGAAAACAGGTGATGTGGATTCTGCTTGTGAGTTATTTAAAAGGATGGTTAGAGAAGGAATCAGACCAGACTTGAAGTCTTACACTATTCTTGTTGGTTGCCTATGTGTGGTTGGGAGAGTAGATGATGCTTTACATTACTTTCAGGAACTAAAGCTGACTGGGCTGGATCTCGATTCAGTTGCTTATAACCTCATGATTGACGGGCTTGGGAGATCAAATAGGATAGAAGAAGCCCTCTTTCTTTTTGATGAAATGCGAAATAGAGGTATCAACCCTGATCTTTACACTTACAATTCCTTGATACTCAATCTTGGAATCGGTGGAATGGTAGAGCAAGCTGGAAAGCTATATGAAGAACTACAATATGTGGGTCTTGAACCTAATGTGTTCACCTATAATGCTCTTATCCGTGGATACAGCAAGTCAGGAAATTCTGATCTTGCCTATGCAGTCTACAAGAAGATGATGATTGGGGGTTGCAGTCCCAACACGGGTACATTTGAGCAGCTTCCTAATCAATCCTGACACTTTTGGGATACTCAGCTGGTCATACGTTATAATTATTTGCTGATCCTGATCCCTCTGCTTAAGGTGTACTAGGTATTGCTACAATTATGACATGTTCTGTTTGTTAGAAGTGTTGATTGATATTTCCTGTTTACTCAACATGTTCAAAACTAAACTTTGTTTGTTGCAGGAATACTTCAGTCCAATTGTTACTTGATGGCCTTGGTGGCTTTGTGTTAGTAAAGCACGTTTGGATATGTGGCAAATGACTTTGTTCATAATATTGGAACTCCATCATTGCCATTGCAGATTCAGCAACATCTTTTTAGAAAGAGATCAAGACTACTTGATTCATATACTCCAGTTGTAAGTAAGGCGCATTCAAAGTCAGCCAATCTGTTGTCCATGGAAAACTGTAAATATCTTATATCTGTCTATAAGGTTCTCTGAATGTTGATTGTATACATAAATGGCATGTTTCCCTTCCCTTGTATATGTTCTTACTGTTTTGTGGATAATTGTATGAAATGACTGAAATCATTGGATATCTAATTTCTTCTGAGCTTCTGGCCAGTTGATTGGCTCCAACTGTGTCTTGCTAAAACCCTTATGATCTGTATAACAAATTACTATTTTTGTCAAGGGCTTCAATCTTTTTCAGGAGGATTTGAGGCAGACATTATTATTATTAAATCAACCAAAGCCTAGTTGTGTTCTTTGCCAGCACAACTAGGCTTTGGTTGGTTATGCCTTTGGTATGGCATGTAATTGATTACTCTCATGCACAGCTGGGCCCAGTTTAGATTTTAGCATTTGATTTGTATTTTATAATTTCAATTTTTTTATGATTAGCTTGATCTTGGTATTGAAATTTAAATGGAATAAGATTTTAAAATCTGAAACATTCATTTTCAAGTTATTTTTTAAATAATTAAATAGAATTTATTGATTAAATTAATAATTATATTAAAAATATATATTTTTTATTAATAAAAATTAGAGTTATTTAAATATAAAAAAAAAATTATTTTTGAAAAAAAAATAAAATCTTATTTCAAAAATTACATTCCACTGTAGTGAAATTTAATAACCACATTACTAAAAATAAATATAGGACTTATGATTATGCCCTTGAAATTTTAATAGTCTTTAGATATAATAATGCTATATAATAAGAGGCATCCATTCATACTCTGTTACGTGGCATAGTTGTTATGAAACAATGAAAATTTAAATGTGTGCAAAAAAAAAAAAAAAAATGAATGAAATGCAACATATAAACAACTTGTTTTATTTCCTAAAAAAAAAAAAAAAACCAACTTGATTTAAAAAGTGCAAACAATATGAAAAATTTTATAATTATTAAGATATTTATTTATTTTTAAGAGAATAAATAAATTTTATTAAAAAACACCCTAAAATATCATTGTGCAAGAGCTCTTACAAACACAGGAGACTCAATCCATAAGAACGGAAAGTTTTTATTAACGTATGAATTAGCTCGTTAGCTTACTTCTTAACAAAAGAGAAAGAGAAAGAGAAATTCATGATAGAAACTGCTATATGTTTACAAACAGAATAATTATTAAGAAATTTATTATATCTAATAATTAATGTGTATATATATATATATAAAAGCATTCATCCTATATTTTATTTATGATTTTAGGATAGAAAGATTTTTTTTTTAGAGAGAAGAAAATATAATTGTAGGACCCGACCCGGGAACAGAAACAGGAAATGATAGGGTCGGGTCAAGTACACCAATTGAATTAAGGGTGAGAAACTGAGAATTGGGATTTTAGGATTTTGGTGGCAACCGGCAAGTGCAAGTCTGTTATCTTTTGAGCTCTGACACTAGCATCTTCAATGGCGTCTACAGCCATTGCTGCTTCAACCCCACAACTCGGAAATTGCCGCTTGCTCGCTTGTCACAAAAACCCTACCTTTTCCTCTCTTTCCTTCTGTAAGTTCTCTCTGTTTTTTGGTTTGAATTATGCACATACTTTGTTATTGTATGCAACTGTAGATTGTTTATTTGTTTATGTGTTTATAACCCATTTATTGTTTATTTGTTTATGTGTTTATGTGTTTATAACCCATTTCTCATTGGTAGGTCTTGTTTTATATTGCTGTGTGCTTCAATTCAATTTCTCAGTTTTTCTTTTATTATTTTTCTTTTTCTTTCAACAGAAAAGCATCCAACTTATACTTTCAATTTGACCAAACCTGTCGTGTCTGTGCAACCCATTTGTATGGCATAAGAAAAAATTGGAAGCTTTTCTGGGTTCAATTACGTTTAAGGTTGGCCATTTGTATACCTACAGAAAATAACAGTGTCATTTTCTAAATTGGGTAATGATGAGGATCCATGAAAGAAACTGCCCTCATAGAATTAGGAGGAGGGCAGATTGTATATATTTCTGCAAGTAATATGTCATATGCAGCATTGGTTAATTTTATTATCACCCATGATTTGCTTATCCCTTGATGAAAAGGATTCTGAGCTTTTGTAATCCCTTTTAAAGGGTTCAAAGCGTCCCAAACCAATAAAACAACAGCCTTAAGTTGATATTTTTTCATGGGGGGTGGTTGTCGAACATTGGCATACCTATATGTTGAACCTGTGTTGGGCTCTTGCATAATAAGAAAAACTGCCAGTCATCTGGTTTGTGCAGTTTTTTATTTGTTCCTATGCAGTTGTTCATTATAGTAATACAAATTGCAAGCCTTCTCGTATAGAGTCATACAAATATGATGCATTCTTTATTCTCAACTTGTTTGAAGATATATTATTTATGTTCTTTTGCAATAATTGTCCTATGTGTGTTGTGATCTTTTATGTCTTATTAAACTTATAGTTTTCTGTTGGACTCAGGTAAAGTAAACTCATTCACAAATCATGTTGGGCCTCTTGTTACATCATGTCCTAATACTAAGACTGGGAAAGTGTCATCACTACGACTGAATGGTTTGTTTGGGGGGAAAAATGAAAATAATGATAATAGCGACGAGAAACCATCAAAGGTTCCCTCAATTCTCTCTTATAGTTTAATTTTATTACAAGTGAAGTATTATGTGGAACAAACCTAATTCTTGAGTATGTAGACCATCTGCATTTGTATATTTATGAGTATGATTCTATCTACTAATTAAATGTTATTTTCTAAGAAGTGGATAAGTCAACATATTCCTAACATTTGACTGTTTGTCTTCCAAGTTTGGTTATTTTCTATAGCTTCTTCTGTATACTGTTTCCAAGATCTCCTTATTGTCCAAATTCATTTTCTTCTGCTAACGCATATGTATGCAGTTTTGTCTGGAGTCTGGACTGAGCAAATCCTAGTCAATTATAGGTTGAACATGCAAATCCAGCTCCATTAGTTTTGAAGTGACAATAAGATAAGACTTAGTGTCTTAGACGTATTATATCAGTGAAAAGAAAATATGCCTGTAATATTCTTAATCTATACATATTTTCTTATATTGATGTCTCCCATAATTACTGTTATATATTCTAGAGCCTTTTGGTTGGATTAACTTCTACACTAGACAACTGGTACTAAACCAGATACCCAATTACTGGACGTTCCATAATTTGACGAACTTAAGGTCAAGTTTCTGTGTCAATGGCCCAAATTACCCTTCCACTCTATCTAATCTGGATACAGAAGTGTTAATATATGTATTTACCTTATTACTTAAATTCAGGCAGGATTACTAGGAAATATGCAAAATCTGTATGAAACTGTGAAGAAAGCACAAATGGTGGTCCAAGTTGAGGCCGTTCGTGTGCAGAAAGAGCTTGCTGGGTATGATAATTGTCTCTTCCATCTGTATTTTCAAATGATTCCATTCCTTTTTCTTGCTCTTTTTTGAATTATTCAATTCCATCATGTTCTGTTGTGCAGAGCTGAGTTTGATGGCTATTGTGAAGGCGAACTAATAAAGGTATGATTCCACTGCTTGGTTTTATGATAATTACAGGCTAACGGAAAAACACTTTAGATCCATAAAAGTTGTTAAGTTTATCGATTACTGTTGCATTTCAAAAGGCAAGAATGAAAAAATTACGCTATGATTTTACCAGTTACTTTTTATGTATTTGATTTATTTCATTCTATATTTCTATCTAGTATCCGTGTATGTGTGTGTGCATCTCACATTTAATAAATTAATGATTTTCTTCCAGGCAACACTTTCTGGCAACCAGCAACCTGTGAGCATTGAGATAACCGAGGCAGCAATGGAATTAGGTGCTGAAGTGAGTAAAGATCTAATTTCATTCCAATAATTTCAGACTTAAAATAATTTCATTATCTTGTGGATTTGCTTCTGTGCAGAAACTGTCTCTTCTAGTTACTGAGGCCTACAAGGATGCACACCAGAAAAGTGTCAAGGTTTGTCAATGCTGAGAATCTATTTCCCCCTTTGGCACCTTCATCATATACACACAACATCTTATATCGCCCTTTGGCACCATCGTCTTATATACATAACATGTGCTCTCGCAGGCTATGAAGGAAAGAATGAGCAATCTTGCCCAAAGTTTAGGGCTGCCACCAAACCTCAATGAGGAGTTGAAGTGATGATGTGTATGTTATATTGGCAAATGCTTCAATTTTGTATTTGATTTTGCAGGGTCATATAGCCACTTTTTTAAAACTTTTGTCTTAAAATGTTGAAAGAGCACAGATTATTTTGTCTTAAAATGTTGAAAGAGCACAGATTATTTTGTTGAGACCCAATATATTTATTGCAAATTGTATATGCAAAGATAGTCTTTGTTTCAGAAAAGAAATAGCATATCAAATATATCAAAATTGTTGTAAATTTCTACATAAACGAGACCCAAATATAAATAAATTAATAAAAAAATTGAGTTGAAAAGGAATTTCCCTCCCATAAAATTCAAAATCTAAAAAACCAGTCAATACCCATTACTATAATGAATGTTCCATAAATCCTTCAAATCCTCAAAGTTCTTTCATCAAAACAAAACCCAGACCAAAATCCCTAGTAAAACCACCAAACTTCCTTTCAAGATTGTAGCACCACTTGTTGGAGCAACTGCAGGACCCTCCAACTCGACCGGTGAAGGAGCTGGAGAAATACCAGTGTACCTGTTTCTTGGAGACAGAACCACCACAATCACTTTCTGACCCTTCTCACAGTGACCCTCTGCTCCACTGATGAAATAGAATGGCCCTGATCGATCAAGCTTCACTTTGGTGTTTCCATCCTTGTACTCTTCAATTGGGTTTGAGGTATTGCAGCTAAGATAAGCCTCCCTACTCACTTGCAACACAGAGTCCTTTTGACTGTCATATTTCCACACTGAAATCAACAAGAAAATTGGTAGTAATGTTAGAGACCAGAGCATAACAGAATAAAATTCAAAAAAAAAATTTGCAGAATTGAAATGAAGATATACCAAGAGAATCCCCAATTTGAAAACGTGAACTTTCAGCCCATTTGTTGAGAGAATCAGATTGAGAAGATGGGATTTTCCAAGAATCTGTTTTGCCACCAATTAGAACATCTTTAGCTTCTGAGAAGCCCAAGAGTAGTGACGTTGTTAGCAGCAAAGAAAATGTGAGAATTTTTTGAAAGTGAGCCATGGATGGAAAACTGAGAGCTTAGAAAGAAAAGAGCTAGAGAATTTGCAGAGAGGAGGAGAAAGATTGATAATGGTGAAAACTGAGACTGAAGTTACAAAGGGGAATAGTTTGGGTGGATTTATATAGGAGAGTGAAAACTAGCCGTTAGAGAAGATGATAGTGTTAGTGTGGACCCACCCGGAGCTGGCGGTTTTGTTTCTGAACAATTGCAGTAACGGATCAAAAAATACATGAAAAGGCGGTAAAAGGAATCTAAACGGCTTTGGGCACAGATTTCATGGAACGGTGTTTGCAGCGTCTAAAAAATACTCCGTATTCTCACTACTTCCTTTTAATCATTTTAATAGGAAGTAAAACTTATTTAAATCTTTCCGATAATCTCCAAAATCAAATTCATTTTTTAAAATATATAAAGGGCTACTTTCTCCCTCTTCAAATCTAAGGAGTGAGAAATTGACTCTGACTATTCCCTTCGTTATTTGAGACATTTTCTTTTTTAAGATGTCTCAAAAAATATATCTCATTTCTATTTTTAATATTTTTTTTACCTTTTATACTCATTTTATCCTTAGATATTAATTTAACTTTTTTTCATAAATTTTATAAAAAATTGTATTTAATAAATAGCATAAAAGAAAAAATAGTATATTATTTAATGCACTTTTAAATTTTGTGTAAAAAAATATGTTCCAAACAAAATAAGACAGAGGGAGTAATTTTTTATGAATTTCTCTTTTATTTTTTTATTTACTTCTTTCTTATTCTTTTTCCTCATTATTTTTTTTAAATAATTCTATTAATAAAAAATTATATAGAGAGTGATATAAAAAGTATTATTGGAGTATGCACAATTTTCAAGACAAATTAAAATAAAAAATTAAATTGTTTATATTATAATAGAAAGTGAGACTAAGAGCATTATTAGAGATACTCTAACCAAATTACTGTCCTCCAATGGCCAATCCGTTGTCTATGGATATGCCCATCACATTGCAATTTATTTGAACTTGGATAAATAAATTACAAATAAAATTTATAGATTTATTAGTTTAAAATTTTCATTTATTTCGATTTAAAAAAAAAAATAAAAAATTATGCATTGTCGAAAATCTATCATTTATTGAAATTCCTAGTTTTTTTAAAAATTTTGAAATTTTCCTAATTTTTTAAAAAATTTGAAATTTCACATAAGAGGTAAGTTTTTATGAAATTTTCATTTATTTTAATGAATGAATAGGAAATTATCTAAATTTTTAAGTATGTTTAGATAAGTGATCATTTAAATTTAAATTTTTAATATAAAATTATAAAAAAATAAATATAATAATAAATTTCAAATACTCAATTATTTTAAATATCTGGCTACTTAGTATAATTTCTAACTCATGTCAATAGATTACTTGCTCTGTGTAGATTGAAGTTACGATTGGGTCCGTTGAGAATAACGGCTTATATTTTTGGGATTTCTCCGTAGAGGTGACCCAGATTTCAATTCCTCATGGACCGGGAACCCACTCTGTATTCAATTTTCCATCCAAAGTCCAAACAAAACGGCAGAGCCACCAATTGTTAACGTAGCAGCTTCTCCACTTGTCTTAAACATGTGAGTTTGCAGCATGCAAAAACAGCTACGTGTTTAATAATTAAAACCTTCCATAAAACGTGGCAAAACTTGCCTTTATCTTAGTCTAGGAAAATAAACTTTGGTAGGGGATGAAGAGTGGAGAAAAACAGCTGATACCCACAAGATGAGTCCTGAAGAAGTAAAAAAATCTGGAGTAGAAGGATCAAAGAGACCGCCAGGCCATAACCCAGGAGAAGTCTTGCACCAGAGAGGCAAATTGCCCTTTAGCAGAATCACCATGGCAGCTGCTGGCTTGCTCATCACTGCTACTATTGGATACATGGTCTTATATGCTCAGAAAAAGCCTGAAGCAAGTGCCCGTGATGTGGCTAAGGTGGCTACTAATACTGCTGAACCTAGAGATACTCATCCTAGGAAGTAGCTTGTAAATGGCTATCTAGAAGAAGGGATAGTTTTAGTTCTTTTTTTTCTTTGTTCTTATATATTTTATTTTATTTATCGACTTCTTTTGTTGCTCTGCTTCCAATTCAGAAATGGTTAGCCTCAGGCCTTTAGAAGAGTACGACTTTCATGGCATACTTGCCACTGCAACATTGAAGCGTCTCCTGAAAAATCAATGGCTTAAACTAGAGAGGATCATGAACCAGAAACAAGACCATAGAATCAAAAGACAAGATAGCAGTAATGTGAACTACCATTGGAGAAATTCAATGCCACACTATAGCAGTCACTGTCAAGATGTAGATTAAAAAAAATCCATGCTTCTGATTTGTTAATGTTTGTGCTTCCCATCTTCCTTGTCCAGAGTTCAAAAGCAAGATGGACGGCACAAACCTATGCAGAGTTTTTTTTTTTTCTCCTTTTGATGTATGTGAATCTTTCCAACTTTAACAGTATCAAATGAATAAAATGATGTCCTAAAATTTTCACCTAATGAGAAAATAATGATTGACTGGAAGCATTACGAGCTTCCCAGCAATCTATATATTTAAGAAAAAGGTCATTCTTCAACAGTAATAAGTAAAATAAAAGGACTATAACATCGGAATCATCCTGTCTCCATTAAAAAATGAGCAAAAATGTTTACATCTAAAAAACATAATTATCTACTATCTTTGAATCTTACCCTGTTTTGGTGAAGAGGAGGATCAGCCAGAATTTAATCAATTTTCACTGATGAATAGATGAGCCTTGTGAACCAAAAGCACGCATAAAATCCAATAGTGCCAGTTAGCACAAAAAATGCATAAGATGCAATTAGCATGTATCCAAAGTATAACACCCCAGATACGAACTTCGTTATTTCAAGCTTCGTGAAGAAGTAGAATGTTGCATAAAGGAAGAGATATAGTGCAGAAGAGCCAGATGTAAGGTATGACCTCCACCACCACAAGTAGTCCTCACTGCACAACTGGAAGTAGCAGAGCACTACTGTTATTTCAGCACAAGTGACGATGAGGATAATGAATACTAGGAAGAGGAAACCAAAGATGTAGTAAAATTGATTCAGCCAGATCGAGGTGAGGATGAAGAAGAGCTCGATGAAAACAGCTCCAAAAGGAAGAATTCCGCCAATTAGAATTGAAAAGGCCGGGTTCATGTACCAAGCCTGCTCTGGGATTTGTCTTGGGATTTTATTTGTCTTCACAGGATCCTCAATTGCTGGCTTCCTGAACCCAATGTAACTTCCAACGAACACAAGCGGAACTGAAATCCCAAACCACAAAAATACCAAAGCAAACATTGTTCCAAATGGTACAGCCCCAGATGATTTTTGGCCCCAGATAAGAACATTTAAGACGAAGAAAATGGCGGAGACAATACCAGGGAACATAATTGCAGTCCTGAGAGCAATTTTCTTCCATTCTGCTCCTTTGAACATTTTATACAAACGAGCAGCAGCATAACCAGCAAAAAGGCCCATGAAAACCCAAAGTAAAAGCATGGCTGTCATAAGGCCACCTCGGTTCGAAGGAGAAAGGAACCCTAGAATAGCAAAGATCATGGTAACAAGGGTCATTCCAAGAAACTGAATCCCTGTTCCAACATAGACACAGAGCAAATCTGAATTTGATGGGGGCCTGAAAACGTCTCCATGGACAAGCTTCCATCCAGTCTCTTCTTGGGCTTCTTCCTGGGTCTCAAGTTCATTGTACTTGGATATGTCACGGTAAAGTGTGCGTAGCATTATCATTGCCACCATTCCCGATAGAAAGAGGACAATCATCAACGAATTGACAATTGAGAACCAATGAATTTGGTCATCACTCATTAAAAGATAGGTATCCCATCTAGATGCCCACTTCACATCACTCTCCTGAAAGGCAGACAAAAGAGTAAGA
The DNA here is from genome assembly GCA_949750685.1 of Vernicia montana. NCBI lineage: Eukaryota > Viridiplantae > Streptophyta > Magnoliopsida > Malpighiales > Euphorbiaceae > Vernicia > Vernicia montana. The sequence goes on from CATKHJ010483866.1 coordinate 12,213, forward strand.
GCACAAATAGAATAACACGTTACATATAAGCAAACACTGTAATTCACTGCTATATCCCAAAATATTATGCTAGAGTAAGGGAGGAGACTGGAGAGACAGAGAACAGATAGGGAAAAAGGTTGAGGAGGAAGAAGAAGAAGAAAATTATCTATTGATGCTTAGTTTGTCAACATACTACAATTAAACTATGGGTTAAACTTCCTTTTTTTCTGTTCATTGTCCTTCTATTAGCAGAATAGATGCTCAAGAAGTTAAAAATAGAAACCAATAATGTTGAACATAGAATTGGAGTTCTGTACAATTACTTACCTGGAAATCAACATCATATGTGAAAATTACTTCTTTTTTCTCTTCAACTTCTTGAGGAGTGTTGGAATTAACTACTGTGTGCTTTGCATTGGAGTCGCAGGTTGTTAAACGAGTCTTATCTTCATTCCATTTTCCTTCATATTCATGCTTAACACTGTATGATTCAAATACTCAAACATTAATGCTAAATAACATGGAAAAGAAGACTCAGAAAGAAGTAACTCTTTTATATAATAAGCATGGCCCAGAATATCTTACCTCAATGGTTTAACTTCAAATCCGACAATTCTTGCAGAGTCAGTTTGCAAATCTCTATGATACTTGACAGTGAATGCCAAATGATTGTGGATAAAATACCTTTCCTCCTTGCTCTGCATATAATAGACAGTAAGCAAAAACCAGCTTATCAACAAGAAATGGAATTTAAAGTGCAATAATGTACATACCCCACTATATTGGCCTTTGAGCCCAACGTGATAGCCAAGCTGATAGACAATAGGAGCTTCCTGATCCAACCTCTGTCTTGGAACCACAAGAGGAAGGTTGTCAAGGATCCTGAAGCATGCATGCCAAAAAATTAGTAAGATGAAACTCAGATGAATTACGACAAATAGCACATATCTTTATGGGTAAGTGTTTCATACATGTTGACCCGATACTCATCATCTATCCTCTCTTTAAACTCCTTCACAGTTTTGGCATCAAGTTTAAGACGGCAAACAATATTGCACATCTTTGGTTCCCGCATTTTAAACTGCAATAATGCAACATAGAAGAAAAAATCAGTAAGGAGTATATAGTAAAAAAAAAAAAGTGTCCTAGTCTCATCCAAGATAGCATAACTGACCACATAGGGGGAATTTTCAATGCGGTCACCACGAAGTACTTCCCCAAGATTCTCTGCACTGTCCAATATCTTGGATGGGCGACAGTAAGGAAGAGAATAATATGAGTAAGGAAGCTGCGTCTTTGTAGAGGTCAATTTGTTCACTTTCACTTTCAACTCATCTCCCTGCATTTTGAGAAAACAAACAACCAAATAAATGAAAAAATAAACAGCAAGTCACAGACATTTCTTAATGACTATCCACATTTGACACAATGTCAAAAAAGGTCTGGTATGCACCATCTTTTTTATTTGAAGAATGATAGAATAATATAACAAAAACTTAGATGGAATTTTAATGACAAACTAATGTGGCCAAAGCTTGGTCAAACTTAGATGACCCAAAGAAGGGAAGGCTGGGCGGATGAAAATGTGATGGGAAAAAAGATAAGAAAAAGAAAAACTGTATACTAAAAGTCTCAATAAGATCAATGTTAATTAGTTTCATAAGCCATCAGAAAAATTACATTAATATATTACTTCCAGCCATTTGATGGAAATACAAGGTTAACGGTTGTATAGTCCTATAAAAACAAAAATGGTAATTTGAGTGAGAGCACAAGTAAATGTCCAAAACTAGCACTGCAAATCATCTCAGGAGCAAAACCAAGTCCCAAATGAATGCACAACTCCAAAAAATCTCACAAATTGAAATACATTGCAATCAAGGTAAGAGCACAAAATCTATTATTACACGCCATTTCCAGCCCAGTATGACCTCAAAGCTAGTCAAACAGACAAAGGTTCATCATGCATTTTCGAGTTTCCAACTCTTCATAAATTATGATAACAATAAAATAACGAAACCATAATGTAATGAATGTAGAAGCTACAATGATTAACACAAGAATTGCTCACTTCGAGAACATAAGCTTTAATTGGTTGGATCTTATACATCAAATTCTAATCTGCTAGCTAAATCTAATATCACTCTATAAATAATCATATTCACATGAATCGATTAGATCATCTGACTATTAGGTAAATCAAAAAGAATAACGAACTAATCCTTCAAATTCCTTCTCATTTCCTTCATTTTCTCAAACAGCCAAACACAAATTAAACAAAAAAAAAAACATAAATGCAAACTAAAAGCAGATCAAATCTAGAAAATGAAAGACGCTCAGTCACTCACCCTGACGAAATCCTCAGGAGCGACACCAGGAAGGTAAAAGCAGTGACCGCCATGGATCAGAATCAGAAACGCAAGAATTGCACAGATGGTAGCTAACAGAGGTAAAGATCTACCTCCTCCTCGAGGTTCCATGTCGTCGTTTTCTGCAAATTCGAAAGAGAGATAGAGAGAGGGAGAGGTTAGGCTAGATCTGGAGTGGTCGCAGTGGTGTTGTCTGTTCTGTGTTTTGCGATATAATAAGGAGAGGTGTGGGTCAACAATATGGTAGAGAAATGAAGCTCGGGAGTTGAGGAATAGATCCGGTGAATTTGGGTACGGTGAGATCTGGTGATTTATTCATGTTTTGCCACGTATGCTTTTAATGCTGTTTCTTAAAAAGGACCCACTAGTTGGTACATATTGCTGTTAGAAAATGGAGTTTTTTTTTTTTTTTTTTGCCAAATAAGAAAATGGAGTATATTTGTTAATTTCTTTATTTATCTGTTAATTTGTTAATAATTTATTGACTTAGACCATGTTTGGAAACAAAAGGACGAAATAATTAAAATACAGGGAAATATCACCGACACCGTATTAACTCATTCTTATTTTAATTTAATTAAAACAAATTGGGGAATAAAATTTTAAAATATTATTTCATCAATGATAATATATATATATATATATATTCATTTGAAATAATTAAATATTTGAAATTTATTATTATATCTATTTTTTATAATTTTATACTTAAAATTTAAATTTAAATTCATGATAATTTTAAATAATTATTTATTCAAATGAATTATAAGATTATTTTTATATGTTAAATTAAATTATCAATGGAAGGATAATCTAACACATTTTCACACCATTTTCTTTCTAAATTTGAAAAGAAAATGTTGGTATGTCTAATTATGTAAGGTGAGGATTTTATCCTATAAATTTCTTTTCCACTATAATTTCCACTTCTCCACCAAACAAGGAAATGTTAAATCTTTCCACAACTCTTTCCCCTAATTATCAATATTTATCTTTCAATTGTTAATTACTAATGGTCAATATTTTAATAATGGAGTGTTTATATTACAAAAAATCAATTATTCAAATTTTGATATACTTTATTTCTTTGAGAATTTTGACATATCTATACTATATATATATATAAAAGTGGTTTATCTATATCTATTTATATTTGTCTATCTATACTATATATAAAAGTGGCTTAGGGAGGAAAACACAGTGATTGATGAAAAAAATTATGATTTAAATTAATATTTATAAAAAAAAACCTAATTACATCTGAACGAACAAAAAATAGTATGATTTAAAAAATTAATTACAATAAAACTTAATTATCTATTTAATACTTTTTTATCATTTGAATTTGAATTTTGTTATTTATTTTTAATACCTTTTTATCATATAATTTAGATATATCTATAAATATAATAATTCATAATTTTTGACTAAAATG
>CATKHJ010483880.1:0-13177 GCA_949750685.1 Vernicia montana
AATTGGTTTATTATAATTAAAACGTTTAAATTCATTTTTTGTTCAAATAAATTTAATTAAATTAATTTTGAGAATAGGTTATGAGGGTGTGGTCATAGTACACTGAATTAATTTTTTATACTTGAATTAAATCATTTGGAATCTAATTATATCAACTTAACTCAATTTTTTTTTTCTTAGTTATCTAAATTTCTCTTTTATAATTTTAGACCATAAATAGATTCTAAATGAACTAATTTAAGTTGATAAAAACTAATCAGTAACTTCAAGACTCTAAAATGTAGCTTATGAGTTTTATGTCTTAACTTCTAAGAAGGCTTCTTGATACGTCCAAAAAGTGACCTGCTTGTAAATTGTTCAAGTTAGTAGGACAAGTATCCGTAAGGGGTCCCCATTCTCCCCTATATAAAGGTAACTTTCATACCACTTTCATGAGATTCAATACATTATCTCACTATCATCTCTCTTACTAGATCGTCAGAGTCTCCTCGCCCGGACAGTCCCTGGGGAGCTCCTGACCTATCTCTCTCTTTCTTGTAGGTCATACCCTCCACTAGATCATGCATATACACTATCAGATAAGATTTATTCTTATCAGAATGGCGCCGTCTGTGGGGACCGACACAGTAAATCCGTGTTCGTAGCTCAATAATTACATTGGATTCAATCTTTTCGGTCATTTAAATTTTCCTGGTCATCACCATCATTGATCCAACACATCTGGAATCATCAATCATAAAAAAAAATGATCACCAGAAGATTAAAAAAAAAAAAAGGGCAAAAATCGAGGAGAGAAAAAAGGGAAAGAGGAGAGAGAAAAATCACAAAAAAGCCACCGCTCGTCGGTTCCTCCATTTCCGGCGAGCTCCAGCCAACACCACTAGTACCCATGGGAAGCCCAAATGCCGGTGACCTCAGCAACACCTGAATCGCAGTAAACCGACGCCGGAAACCACAACAATCGCCAGTAAAAGTTTTCGATGGCCGAAACTTCCAATGCAGATTCTGACTGCCTCCGACGTCAGCTTCAAATGATTTTGGTATCGTTACAACCGTCTCCTCCCCAGCTTCATTTCGGTACCAACCATGCAACCAATCTGTTGCCGGAATGCCAGATCAAAAAATCGGGCACCACACCTTTGCAAGCCATTTCTCATTTCTGGCCAAACGGCGGTGATTCAGTGCAAGTGGCTAGTATATATGGAATCTTGGCATCAAGACAAAGTTGATGGTGTCTGCCTCGCCTCTAAATGACGTCGACGGAAAGACTCCGGTCACCGGGCGGCGAGCCCCCGAAAACTAAAAATCTCCTTTTTGCGAGTACGTCGCCGATCCAAAGCCCGTTTGTCGAAATTCCATCATGAACGTGCATTCCAATACAGCAAATCAATTAGCCGGACTGCGAAAAGCCACTTTTTTGGTTTAGAATGCATTTCTATGGATCCGAAAATTCTTCCTAACAATCTCTGAGGCCGATCACGCTATTACAGATATGTTTTCCATATTTATCATGCTTTACATTTAATTTCGCAATATCAATTGCAAATATAAAATGCGTATATATGCCTATTTTAGTATGAATAAATTATCCGCTATGATCATGCAACATCAAATGCTATGTCATACCTGCAAATAATATTCATGATTAATTGTGCATATCAAATGCCATTTTACATGCAATTTATTGCTTAAAAATCAAAATTTATGTTAAAAGCATGTTATTTCCCTAAAATGGATTCCAAGCAAATCCATTCTTTTTGCGGGGGAGTAAGTCCCTCCAAATCAGAATAACTTTTCATTACAGAGTTAAAAATATTAAAAATATTCTCATTGCTACTAACAAACTGCCCAATAAGGCAAAAGTTTGTTATATATGTTATTTACAGCAATTCAGAGATGTCTTTCGGATGATAAGATCAATCTGCAAATAACATGAGACAACAAGTCCTTCATTAAGGTGAAACATTAAGCCCTCGTCAAGGCGAGGCCAAAGACCTCATCAAGGTGAGGCGCCTCATCAAGGCGAAGAAAAAACCCTTGTCAAGGCAAGGCCAAAGCCCTCGTCAAGGCAAGGCCAAAGACCTCATCAAGGTGATGTATTATCTTCGTTAAGTCGAAGAAAAAGCCCTTGTCAAGGTGAGGCCAAAGACCTCATCAAGGTGAGGTATTATCTTCGTCAAGGCAAAGAAAAAGCCCTTGTCAAGGCAAGGCCAAAGCCTTCGTCAAGGCGAGGCCAAAAGCCCTTACCAAGGAAAGGAACTTAAGACCTCCAAGTGAGACATTTTATTATTCTAAGAACTCATTTGGCGAGGCATATTACGAAGGCCTCCAAGTGAAGTAAAATGCTTCAGTTCTCCAAGTGAGATAAAAGAAACAACAAGTTGTTCCTTCTTTTAAGGAAGGAAAAAAAGTAGCTAATGACGTCTACAAAAATCCAAACAAAATTAAAGACAAACATAAAAACAATTCTCAAACCCTACACAAAAGCTACTTAACTACAGAAACTATCCAGGTACACAGCTACCTCCGGATAGAGCTCTTCAGCTCGTATCTCTATCCAGGCACATAGCTGCCTCCGGATCGAGCTCTTCAGCTCACATCTCTATTTAGGCACCCAGATGCCTCTATATCGAGTTCCTCACTCGCATATCATCATCCAGGCACCCAGATGCATCCGGATCGAGCTCTTCAGCTCGCATATCTATTCAGGCACTCAAATGATTCCATATCGAGCTCCTCAGCTTTCCCTTCTATTTAGGCACCCAGCTGCCTCAGGATCGAGCTCTTCAGCTCGTATCATTATCCAAGCACCCAGTTGCCTCCAGTTCGAGCTCCTCAGCTCGCATCTCTATTCAGGCACCCAGTTGCCTCCATATCGAGCTCTTCAACTCGTATTTCTATTTAAGCATCCAGCTGCCTCTATATCGAGCTCTTCAGATCGAACCTTTCTTCTGCACCTAAGCCCTTGTTAAGGAAAGGCCAAAGCCCTCCCATGAGTGAGGCAAATTATTATAAGTCCTCCCACGAAAGAGGCATATTATTATATCTAAGTCCTCCCACGAGAAAGGCACATTATTATCTAAAGTCCTCCATTTGTGAGGCAAGTTTTCTTAAAAACCTTTAAGTGGGGTAGATTATATAAAAATCCTGTATCAGTGAGGCAGGTTTTCTATAAGTCCTCTATTAGCGAGGCAAGTTTTCTTGAAGACCTCTAAGGAGGTAGATTTCTAAGTCCTCCCAATGAGCGAGACACCTTATTCTCTGAAAACCTCGAGCAATGAGGTGGATTTCTTAAGTCCTCCCAATGAGTAAGGCACCTTATTCTCCGAAAACCTCGACCTGCGAGATGAATTTCTAAGTCCTCCCACGAAAGAGGCATATTATTATCTATAAGTCCTTCCATGAGCGAAGCACCTTATTATTTGAAGACCTCTACCAAGGAGTGGGGGGCTTCACATATTATATAAAGTCCTCGATAAGTCAAGGCAGATTAGTATATCAGACCTCTTGACAAGTCAGACTTCTCAGTCCTCAACAGTAGAGGTAGATTATTATATAAGCCCTTAAGTGACGAGGCACATTATCTAAAGCCCTCATCTGATGAGGCACATTATTATAAAGCCTTCGATTAACGAGGAAAGATATCTGAAGACCTCCATCAGGAAGTAAGGGGCTTCGCGAGTTTACAAAGTCCTCATTTATTAGCAAGGCAAATTCTTTAAGGCCTCATCATGAGGTATAATTTTATCTAAGATCTTCCTTAAGAAGACACAATTATTTGAAGATTTAATGACTTGAAGTTATTAGGAATCTATAAGTCCACATATAGTGACAACGAAAACCTAAAGACCATAAGACCACACTATAATGTGGCAATCATATTATCTCCAGATCGAGCTCTTCAGCTCGCATCATCATTCAGGCACATCGCTGCCTTCAGATCAAACTCTTCAGCTCGAATCATCAATCAGGCACACCGCTGCCTTCAGATCGTGCTCTTCAGCTCGCATCATCATTTAGGCACACCGTTGCCTTCAAATCGAGCTCTTCAGCTCGCATCATCATTAAGGCACACCGCTGCCTTCAGATTGAGCTCTTCAGCTCGCATTATCATCCAGGCACCTTACTGCCTTCAGATCGAGTTCTTCAGCTCGCATAATCATCCAGGCACCCTACTGCCTTCAGATCGAGATCTTCAGCTCGTATCATCATCTAGGCACATCGCTGCCTTCAAATCGAGATCCCTAGCTCGCATCATCATTCAGGCACCTTGCTGCCTTCAAATCGAGCTCCTCAGCTCGCATCATCATCCAGGCACCCTGCTACCTTCAAATCGCTCCTCAGCTCGCGTCATCATTCAGGCACCCTGCTGCCTTCAGATCGAGCTCCTCAGTTTGCGTCATCATTCAGGAACCCTGTTGCCTTCAAATCGAGCTCCTCAGCTCGCTTCATCATCCAGGCACCCTACTGCCTTCAGATCTAACTACTCTGCTCGCATCATCATTCAGGCACCCTGCTGCCTTCAGACTGAGCTTCCTACCTCGTGTCATCATTCAGGCACCCTGTGCCTTCAGATCGAGCTCTTCAGCTCACCTCATCACATGAGCATCCGACTGCCTCAAGCATCTAGCAGCTATCATGACAAGCTCTCCAGATGCAATCAAAATGGCAAATAACAGAGATGAATCATAAGCAATGAAAAGATGTATCTACTCCCTTCTCCCGCTCTTCAGAAGTCTCGATCAGACTCGGGAGTGGGGGACTCCTAATACGTCCAAAAAGTGACCTGCTTGTAAGCTGCTCAAGTTAGCAGGACAAACAGGGTCTCCATTCTCCCCTATATAAAGGTAACTTTCATATAACTTTCATGAGATTCAATACATTCTCTCACTATCCTCTCTCTGACTAAACCGTCGGAACCTCCTCGCCGGGACAGCCCCCGGGGAGCTCCTGACCTTTCTCTCTTTTGCTTGCAGGTCATACCCTCCATTAAATCCCGCATCTACACTATCAGATAAGATTTCTGTTTGAGAGTTTTGGCTTATTGCACAGCCAAAACCCACTCATATTTTATTTTTTAATTTCCATTTTGGTCGGATAATTTTTGGCAAATTTTATTCCAACAAATTTAAAACTTAACAAATTATGATTTTGAAAAAATATATCTTTAATTTTTTTTAAATCACGATTTATTAAAAAATTAATAGAAATCAAAATACAATTTTGAAAAGTAAATTTAAATTTAATGCCAAATAGGCTTTAAGTAATTTTATAAAAATTAATTTTTAAAATGATACGGTTAAATTATTTTAATTGGTTTAGTTTTGATTAAAATTAAAATCTCAAAGCTAACGATTTTAATATCATTGAATTAAAAAAATATTACCGATGATATTAACATCAATTTAATTTCCTTTAATTTGTTTTTGTTTTCTATTCCAAATTGAGCATTTTTGTTAAAATTGATGGAAATGGATAATTAGAAAGGGGGGAAATTGCAGCCATAACCCTGTGAACCCTCATCTTAACACTCCCAAAAATATTTCTGAACCCACCAGAGCTGATCCGAATATTTTTCTATCCAAACCGACACTTTTCAGACTCTAACCGGACCATCTGTACCAGACATTATTTTTCCGAGGCTGACTGAATTTTCCTCAAAAATGACTGCCAATATGTTCGATAATTAATTTTGGATCCACCGCCACTGACCGGTAATTTTTCAGACTTTAGAATACCCCGAAAACTGACTTGGAAAGCCCCAAAAATTGACCTAGAAAGCCTCAAAAACTGATCCGAATGTCTCAAAAAAGCTCAGAACTATCCAGCAACACGCCACGTCGGCTTGCCGTCGGTAGGCCCGGCGACACTGTGAGGCCTCGCCCGAGCACCGGTCCAATCCGCTATAGGGAATTGAAACGCTCATTTGGGTTTGAACTCACGATGGAGCCCTCGAGCTTATATTGATTGATTTTGAAAAATGTTTTAGAGTCACCACCTTACTTTATTTTTATTTGGGAAAATATAAGATAAAAACTCATTTTGACTCTAATTATATTCCAAAGGAAAAAATCACTAGCCTCGAAACCAAAGAGGATTCGGGAACTAGGTTTTTGGTTCATTTTAATTAATTAAGTTTGACAATTAATGTAGAAGTGACTTAAAATTAATTTCATGAATTATGTACAATATAACAAATGTATGATTATATAAAAAAAAGAAATAATAAATAAATAATAAATAAAGATAAAGAAGTTAAAATTACAATAAAAATCCAAATTATGAGATACCTCCTCTAGCCCTTATGTGTTATAGGGAAGTCACACATTCCCCAAACTAATCCTAATAAAATCAATGCAACAAAAGAAATTAAATTAAAGTGAAGAAGGTGATGAGGGGAGAAGTTGGTTAATTTTAATTGGATTCGATGCTTGGACTAAGCATGCCTGCGTATCCCTTTGAATGTGAATCAGAACCCACGCAGTTCTCCCTTCTTGCGAAAGAGTTTGTTTAATCAAACCACTTTATTATGTTTTGATTGATTGAAAGTTGAGTTGATTGATTGAATTGATTTTAATTAATTATCAAGTTGAACTAATTATTTCAGATTTTAATTAACTAACCTAAGTGAATCAATTAAGAGATAAAATAATTAGGCAAGAAGCCCAAAGGAAAAGAAGAGAATAATCCCAATGAGGAAAAAATAAATAAATAAAAAGACTATTCTCAATGAGGAAAAAATAAATTAAATAAATAAAGAAAATGAAAAGAGAAAGGAAAATAAACTTACCTTACGCTTGAGTGGCTTTGGAGACTTGGCGGCGCGCTTGTCTCGAACGGCAGGGAGAGGGTTGGCTCGAAAAGTTGCAATCCAATTTACTTTGTAAAGTAAGGAGTAATAGCAAAGCAAAAATAAAAATAAAAATAAAAGAAAATTTAAAACTAACAAGCTCGTTCCTTGGCGGACTAAGCTTATAGGGATGGTTCGCTTGATGCAAAGACTAATCAAGCAAGCCAGGAGATTGAAAGGTGATTATGAGGTAAGGAATAATGAGTTGGGGGTCTGAATATATAGTGGAAGGGGTTGGGAACAATTTCTTGCGTTTTAGATGTGGGATTCGCGAATTTAGGACGTATTACCGCACAGGGGCTCTGTGGTATTGGAAGAGCCACCTGCGGCAACCGCAGGCAGGCCCTGCGATATCGCAGAGCTTCCTTGCGGCAACCGCACAACCACTTTTCGGTTTTTGGGCCCGTTTTGATCCGTTCTTCTTCCGGTTCATCGCCACACTTTCGCAAAAGGTTTTTTAAGTCTAACCACATACCAGGGGTGTAAAATTAAGGGTTCACAGGCGCCACCGGTGCCTCGAAAAAAGTGCCCATACCTGCATCCCAAAAATTACTCTTTTGCCCTTCCAGCATGTTTTTTCAGCCCAAAAAGGCCCTACCTTTTTTGTCTTTTCACTCTTTGACTACCTAAAATACCCTCACCTCCATTTTCCTATAAATACCCCATCCATTTTCATTTCAAAAACACACCTCAAACATTTGTTGATTGGCTATTCATTTGCTTCTTTTCTCTCTCTCGCTCTAAGTATTTTTCACACTCATTTTGAGTAATCATAATTAATTAATTAATTAAAAATTAATTTTGATTAATTAATTAATCTTTTTTTATAAATTAAGTCCTCACTCAATTTGATTAATTAATCACTTTAATTAATTAATCTTTTTAATTAATTAAAATTGGGTAATTAAGTAATTAAAAGCAATTTTTCAAAATCAATCTTGTTTTATGAAACGGAACTCCGATCCGGTAAAACCACTCTCCCTCCACTCAAACTCACAAAGAAGGTATAATTTCTTACCCTCACTCAAACCCCAAATCAAATCAAACCAATTAAATCTAATCGATTTTTAAACCCTATTCCACCTCATAGTGGAATGAACTACGTGTGTTTTAATCCCCATTCAGTGGGCTACGTAGGCACACTTGAAATCTGAATCCAAGCCTCAAATCTAAATCCCAATCAATCCCCTTTCCCCTTTTATTTTTCATGTAAATTTATGCTTTCCTTGTAAATTTCAATCAAAGCAATTAATTATTCAATTATTTTGGAGTAAAGGAGCGATTTTTGTGATTTCCCTAATACTCATAAGGGTTAGAAGAAATACTCTTCTTTACTTGTGAATGTTTAAATATCTGCTTTTTATTTTTTCATCTGTCTCATAATTATGTCGTGCTCATGCATTATAAATTGTCATTAAATGCTTGTTATTCATGAAATTAATTTTCAAAACTCAAATAAAATTTAAGAGTCAAATCAAAATTATTTAAAATCAAAAATCTAATCCCCGATCTCAACCTGGTTCGAAGATTAGTGATTTTATCATTGGGTAAATTAATCTAAGATTAATAAATTGGAGTCAAAATTGATTTTTCCTTAATTTTTTCATATAAATAAATTAGAGTGGCGACTCCCGAATCTTTTTCAAAAATCAAATTAATTTTTCGAGACGATAACCGCTTCCAATAATGAGTACCGAAACTCATACTTAACCCTCCTTAAAAATTATTTGGCATTTTCTTAATGTATTTATGAGAGTAGGGAGAAGCGTTCGGGCGGATCCCACGAACCCTCCTCCTGGCTTAGGTATATAGGCTATTTCAATGCCATCTCTATCACTATTGTTTTTTATTTGTTAATTGTCATATCGAAGCATCTAAGTTGCCAGCTAAAATGGCTCTGGCGAATCAAAGTATCATTTTACACCCAAAAAATAAGAAAATAGAAATGTCTAATCACAACTAATCTTACCAAATATATATATATTTTTTTTTTTTTGCCAAATCCATATAAATTATATTTAAGACAAGACTAATCAAAATCATGTATAAATCTCTTATTTGTCTAATCAAAATCACACCCAACTTGCCCTTGTCTCTTTAGTCTTCCCAAGCTGCCCCCATCGCTCAAGTGAAGATTCATACAATAATATATATCCCTAAAATTGGTGATATATATATATATATATATATATATATATATATATATATATATATATATCCCTAAAAAAAATTACTTACCATAATTATAGAGTTGATAATAGATAAAATTATTTAAATTTTAATTAGGTGTGAAAAGATATTTCTTATTAGAAATACAATAGAATTAGTCTAACACTCAAAACAGCCCTTTTATTTTTTCTCTATCTTTTCCTTATTCTCTTATTACTTGCGCCGACTGCGCCTTTACTTAGAGGTCCTTCGGTGACTTTGTCACCAGAGGACTAGTCTTTTTTTCTTTCATTTTCTGCCTTTTTCTTAGGTTTTTGCTAGATATAGTTCCTAATAAGCCGTTTTATTGGTTTTTGTGGGCGATTATGGCTTCCTAAATCTGAAATCTTAGTTTTGTGACTCCGATCACCGGTACATGCGGCGTTAATTTCGCCTCCATCTACGGTTTTGTCCGGCTCATTCACCACGGTTCCCTTTGTCTAATGAAGGATCTGATCGTTTGTTGGTGGGTGAGGAAAAATATACTTAACAATAGTTTTGGTGATTTAGCTTGGCCTGCTTTGATTTTGTTTTTTTTATGTTTGCTGCGTCACCGAGCCTCTGATGGTGGTCGATCTCTCCTTAGGCTTGGCCTTTCTATGGTAGAGGAGAGAGATCCCATCTAACTTCCTCTGCTTCGGATATTTTGCTGTAGAGATGGGTGGAGGTTCAAGATCATCAGTACTTTTTATTTTCGATGGATTCAATAGCTTTGTTCTTGGTGATGCTTTGTCACTCGCCGGTGCAGTGTCCGGTGATGAAGACGATAACTTATGGCAGATGGTCCAATACTAAGGGCAATAGTGAAATAAGAATTTATGTTAAGGTTTTAGGCCTGATTGTTATTTGTGCTTCAAGCCCAAGGCTAAATAACCCTATATTGGGTAGTTTTTTTTTTTTTTTTTTTTATGTATTCCTTTGAGTCTTAGCTGTTGGTGGTTTTAAATCTTGTACTGAACTTGAATTTTTTGCCTAATTTATACTAGTATATTTTCTTTGGGAAAAAAAAAATAAAAGGTCTAACACTCATGTTATTGATAAAAATAATTCAATTATGTCAAATTATACATATATTAAATTATTGGTAATAGGAATTTTTCTTTTATCCTTTTAATTTTCTCATGATAATCAGTTATTACAATCAATCACTTTAATGTCTTTTTTTTTAAATATAAATTTAATTTCGATGGAGAGTTTAAACTTAAAATCTCATAGTTTTATAGATAATTTCAATATCACTAAATTAAAAATTTATTAATTATAAGTGTTGATTATAAATTCACGCAGTTGAACTCAACTTCTAGGTAATGAGACTTTAAATTTGGTAATAGAGTGATTAAATCCAACTAAAGAAAGTAATAAATTCATTTAAATAATTTTATTGGAGGGTTTGATCAAGTTATTCCTTTGCTTGAGAAGGAAAGAAAAAGAAGAGGACAAAATGTCAAATAAAAGGACTTGAAATAAGAAGAAAATGACATGAAATGATAAGGGAAAGGAAATGGCAATACTTCTCTTATGCGTATAACCCTGAAATATTTCCAAGTTTTATACTCATTAGAGACGAACAAAAATGTTCTTATTTTGGCCCATTAAGATCTTTGGACCACACAGCAAGTAGAATTTGGCACTTCCAAAGTTTCTTTATGTAGGTGAGAGCTCCCATCAAACTTTAATGAAATGTCGCAATTGAGTTAATGATAAACTACTGTTTTATATTTCAACTAGTGGTAAAAATATATCCACCTATCTATCTATTCATTCAAATTCAATTTTCTTATAAAACAATCCGTAATATATAATGTCTAAATATTAATTTCATTATTTTGGTTAAAATTTATAAATTGAAATTAAAAACTGATAGTTACTTGATTTTACAAAAAGGTATTTAAATAGTCAGTCTTACACACAGATATTTTAAATTAAGATTTCAATACCTAATCAATAAATCAAATCAAATGTGATATTGATTAACATGTCTAAAAATTTCTTTTTTGCAGTTAAAAATTGTACTTTTTTATAATGTAGAATGTGAAGAATTTAAATATTTATGACACATTCAATTAATATTTTTCCCTTAATTCAAACATTGGCCTACAGTCCTTCACATTTAAGAATTTCCCATTCCCAAAAGAAAAAAAGGACTTGTAATGTCCAGACCAATCATGGTCCTAACTTTTGGGCAGCCCCATGAGCTCTGTTATTCACCCTAAAGCCATTCCCCATATGACCTATACATCCTTGTCTTCAAGATCCAAAACACCCACCAACAGCAGATACTAGGAAGAGGTAGCCAGCTAGTTAACAACTAAGCAAAGATTGTGAACTTTTTTTCTCTCTCATTATATATAAAAATCAACCTGACCCATATTTTTGCTTCATCATCAAATTCCAAAATCTAGTGGGAATATGGCACTTTTGCAAGAAAATACCCTTTTGAGTCTTTTACTTTTGTGCTTCATATTAGGGGTTTCTTCACATAGTAGGCATCATATGCAATATGCCCCTCCTAATGTTACTCACTTCACTGATCTCTTTTCTCATGTTTCAATTGGTCAAGGCTTCTCCACATTTTTTGGAGAATCAAATATTAAGCTTCTCAATAATGGGTCTTATGTCAATCTTGCTCTTGATAAAGCTTCAGGTACCTTGCTAGAGTTTATGTTTCTAAGTTTTTGTTTTTTTTTAATAAATTTGGCTTCGACTGGAGTTTAAAATATTTTGGAAACAGTTTCAATAATATAAAGAACTTGTTAGTTATGTTTCTAAATTGATTCTCACACATTCTTTTGGGGTTTTTATTCTTTCTTTCTTTTAATCTTCTGCAGGTTCTGGATTGGCCTCCAAGAACAAATATTACTATGGATTTTTTAGTGCTGCAATAAAGTTGCCCGCTGGTCTATCCCCTGGAGTTGTTGTAGCCTTCTATGTAGCTTTCTTTTTCTTTCTCTCTGTTTTTAGTGCATCAAAAATTCTTAAAAGAGGAAAACTGTCAAACTTGAGAGCTCTTAAGTTTTTATAATAAAAATTCAAATATTCCATTACTAAACTATTTGACATGAGCGCAATTAGTACATAGAAAATCCTTGATTTTTGTCGTAAATTCAACATTCATACCCTGAATCCCCTAGAAGCAAGAATTTACAAAAAAAAAAAAAAAAAAAAGGGTAGATGTGACTTGTGAGTTTTATAGAATGACTAAAATATGGGAAATTTTTTTTCAGATGTCAAACGCAGATACAAACCCACACAACCATGATGAGATTGACATTGAACTTCTTGGACATGACAACAGAAATGATTGGATCCTCCAAACTAATATCTATGCCAATGGAAGTGTCAGCACAGGAAGAGAAGAGAAATTCTATCTCTGGTTTGATCCAACAGAAGAACACCATCATTATAGCATCATCTGGAACAATCACCATACAGTGTAAGCTAATAAATCCAACAAAAATCTAATCTTTATTTATTAATTAAGCTGCAACTGGGGTTTCAACTTTCGACCACCATAGTCTCACAGTCTTTGAGATAATTTCAGTATCACTGACCCAAAACTCAATCATTTAGCCTTACTAAAATTTGCAGGTTTCTAGTGGACAATGTACCAGTAAGAGAGTTTGTTCACAACAGTGCTTTCCCTTCTGTGTACCCATCAAAACCAATGTCACTTTATGCCACAATTTGGGATGGTTCAGAGTGGGCAACCCATGGAGGAAAATACCCAGTTAATTATAAGTATGCACCATTTATAGTTTCATTTGCAGAAATGGAAATGACTGGTTGCATTTACAATCCTTCATTTTCATGTTCTAAAGCTGGTCCTTCAAGTTTAGACCCTGTTGAAGGGAAACAATTTGTTGCTTTATCAAAGGATCAAAGTATGGCCATGGATTGGGCAAGAAGGAAGCTCATGTTCTACTCTTACTGTAATGATATACACAGGTTCAAGGTCATGCCACCTGAATGCAAATAACTGTAATACAGAGTACTTTATAATTTATTTTTTTTTAGTATTGGGAGAAGGAACTTAAATTTAGATTGATTAGTGAGTCGCGACACTAATTAATTTTTTCCCCTAATGGAAGGGATTAAATATCAAAACAGAGACTCTTTACA
>CATKHJ010483892.1:0-12024 GCA_949750685.1 Vernicia montana
TAAAACCTCTCTCGAGCGATTTAATCCCTAATTCCTAAGTAGAGTGCAAGGAATCTCTTCTCAAACACAATTAAATAAGTCATGCATTAAGAATAAGGAACAAAGCACCAAAGGATTTTGTAGGTCTATCTCTAGCACCCCGATCAATCCTCAATCCCTATGAGTGATCAATCCATATTAAGGTATCTCTACTCATTTAACATGGAAACAATATCCAATTAACAAGCTATCAATTGTTAATTAGAATAAAAGATTTTAATCATATAAACAAAACAATCAAATATGAAATTAATCAAAACATAAATTATTCAATATATTCAATCAATAATTAGGGTTCATCAATATCTAAATAGAATATAATCAGTTCATGATAGAATTTAAATATGAAAAATAAAAGAGAGAAGAAACAAGAAAACTCAAACCATCCATGGAAGATGTGTAGAAATCTCCTCCTTCAATCCTTAATTTCCAACTTCAAATCTATACAAATATGGATATTTAATCTTAATTTACAATTCAATCTCTCTAAAATTAAAGTTCCTAAACTATCTAAGAACCTAGAGGAACCTAAAATTCCTAGCCACAAGGCTAGGGTTTCAAACTCCCCAAAAGCTCTCATTTTCTTCCTTCAGAAATTGGTGTTTTTATCTCGAAAAATTGCAAAAAACACCTAGGTACGCCCAGAATATTCAGTGGTATGCCTATACCATTTATGGACGTACCAAATCTTTAGCTTTCTGTGTCTATGGTACGCCCACTTTTTGAAATGGTATGCCCGTACCATTTATGGGCGTACCATGACCTCAAGATTTTGTCTCCATGGTATTTCAGTATCTTTTCTGGGTGTACCATTTGAAGGAAATCGAATTAGGCTTTATCTTTTTCATAACTTTTGTAGATCTTTTTCTTATCTTTCCAACAACACCTAAATCTCCTCAATCGGACATTTGTAGCTCAAGTTATGCTCAAAATACTCCAAGGTGTCCAAAACTATCAATACGCCAACTCTGCATTTGATCTTTAAAACTTTTCTTCGATTCTCTCCTAAAATGCCTCAAATTCGTGTCCTATCTTCATGATTTCAATAACTTTGATTCATGGCCTCCTAAAACATGAAATTCCTATAAAATAACTCTAGAAAAACACTAAACAAAACAAATGAAACTCAATTTAAGGATAAAATACATTAAGAACAAAGGGTAAAATGTATTCAATTAAGCACTTATCAGTTCTTCAGGCATTTTTTATCCTAAAGAATCATTTTGATCAATGTAATTTCTCCATTTATTATATGTAATTGAAGTATACTTTAGTGCTTCATAAATATTGAGAGGAATTATTCTTTTGGCCTATATGGAAATTACATGAATGGCAATATATGTATAAACTTAATATTGTTACTAGAATATTATGAGATGTATGAGATTTATGAGTAAGGGCATGTATGTGAAATTGACTATGAGTATGTGATATGATGAGACAGATGAGTATATATGTATGTGTTCAGGTTCTGATTGGGATGTGTATGTGTTAGTTGTTATGATGCCATGTGGATTGTATGTTTAGGTGGGTTCTATGGGTTTTCGGTGGCCTTATACCTACCCATGCCCTAGAACCATCGCAGTTGCGAAGTTGAACTGTGATAGGATTCTACGATTATATCACAAGAATAGCTAATTGAGACTTGAATAAGTTAGTTGATAAGAGAATTTATATGTAGGATTGGTGAGCCAAAGGAATTGAAGAATTTCATACATGAATGAAAGTGGTTTGAGTTAAATGTGAAATGATAGCAAGTGAGGTAAGTATGAAATGTTTTTGCTTAACCTCTTATTGAATTATTTGTTCTAAATGACCTACATTGATTGAGATTATTACCATTCTTATTGATATTATCATTTGTTCATTGAAATTATAACTATTGCATTGTATACCAAATGATGAACCATGTATTTGCTATTGATGAGATGGCCATGAATTAATTGATATTATGTGTACATGAACCTAACTAGCCAAAAACAAAACTTAATTCCATGAGTAACAAAACTGCGGACAAATGGGGGAGTTTCACATCCCACTCTTGGGATATGACGGTCCTAGGGCATGGCTAGCCATAAGGACAACGACCACCCGTAGAACCCATATCTGCTATCAAATCCATTATGGTATCATACACCAGCCGATAAACAATAATAGTTATCACATACAAATCATCATTTCCAAAGATTAGAACCTGCTTGACATCTACTCACATCACACTATGATTCCAATTAAATAATTCATAACAACCATCATTCTTATTTATTAATTAACTTGTACATATTCCTTATCATCATATTGAGATCTATTCTTATAAGTCATCCATCATCATTGTACAACATTCATTCATAACATTACATTTCCTTTACGCAATTAAGGATAAATTTTTTTCTAAAATTTTCTTTGGAAAAAAAAAAAATTAAGGATAAATTTTCTCATATAAACCATTACTCTTGATATACAAAAGAAAGTCTAATAATGTCCTATCAATACAAAACATATATTATTTAAACAACTTTTGACTTCCAATGACTACAAAGCAACTAACAATTTAAACATCCAAATTTTAATATATACACATACATTTAAAGTATAAATTTATACATATATAAGAAAAATAAATTTTACTTTGTTGCACTGATCTCAAGTGAAGAAGAATACTTGAGAAATTTTTTGCTTCTTTTCTACCTTCCTGTAAAAAAAAATTTGGGAATGGGGGTGAGTTTATAACTCAGTGAGTAAAAACTAAACTACCATAAATTGCGCGGCTTGGTATTCAACATTTGCTCACAACGAGGACATTTGGCTTACTTATATATATATATAAATATATTACTTTGATAGGGACGACGTTTGACTGTGGATGACATATAGTACTTTGAAAATTAAAATCAAATTGAGTCTTGAAAATACTTATAATTTTTAAACCAAATAGCATATAACATATATCATTTTTGAAAACAAATATCAAATGACAATTAATTTGCAACACTTTTGAAAACGAAATTCGTATAACACATAACTTATGCTACTTTGAAAATTTTTGTTCAAATACAAATAACTTGTAATATGTTTCAAATACAAATTCAAACATCTTGTAGTATGGTTCGAATATGAATACCACTGATAAATACGTTTCAAAATTTCTTTCAAACAACAAAAATTGCATACTAACTTTAAAATCTTTCTACAATAGATGAGAGCGGATTTTATTCTCGCTTTCTCATCAACACTGCAATAGTGACAGCTCTTCTTGTGGAGCATTGGTCATACATCTAGTACTACCTTTTAAAACTTCATTTTTATAACAACATAAAATCATATATTTAGCAGAAATCTAGTCTATAATAGATGAGTGCGGATTTTGTCCTTGCATCTCATTGAAACTATAATAGTAGTAAGGGCTCTTCTTGGGAAGCAATACCGTACTTCTTACACCAGGCAGGTCAGGCCAAGCGGCTAGGATTATACCTCCTTCTAGCTGAGGTTGATATAGTGTACACTGCCCGATGTTCCCCACAGTGAATAAGGGGATCTCTGCTTGAAAACTCAAAATTCACATGAAAGTAGCTTTATATAACTTATAGTACTACAATAGCTTATAAATTCCCTCATAGGGGATTGCAATAAAATAGTAAATCTTATATAGCAAATCTTAACAAGTTCAAGTGCTCACTCAAGAGACTACAATAAAAACATACAGGATACTTCAATAGTTCATCAATATAAAATTTATTTAATACATATAAAATCAAAATGAACTCATTAATGATAATTTTTTATAAGCACTTTTAAAATCTTTAAACCTTAATGAACATATATAGTTTTTGTAATACCTCGGATATACATGTATAGACTTCTTATTGATTATATGAATGACTTTCTGATAGTACATTATGTGTATGAATGAGTATAGATTGAATTTCTTAAGGATTGGAGGTTGATTTGTTAAGTGGAGCAGCAAGGCGTGATTCGCGACCATGACACTCATTTGTGACCATGACAGTGGGCACGAAGGTGACCACGAATGCTACTGCCTAAAATTGGTTTAAAGGCTGAAGGAGCATTGCGACCGCGACAAGAGCGTAGCGACCGCGATATCGAGATGAACAGTCATGTGAACAGTACCTCATTGCGATCGTGATAGTGATGTTGCGCCCACGATTGAGAAGTGCTACTGCGAATGGTGAGTAGCGACCGCGACTCTCATCAGGGACAAAATTGGGGAAACATCTTTAAATAGTAAATTAAAGCCCTAATTCATTTCACTTTGTGATTTCAGAGCTTCTAAACCTATTCTCTCTCAAGAAACACCAACCCACTCATATTAATTTCTAAGAAACCTCATTTTTTGCTTCATCTACCTCATTAAAAGGATTTAGGGCTTCAAGAGTCCTTTGTTCATCATCTATTTGAAGCATTCATCCAAGAGGTAAGTTAGGGTTTTGTTCCATTGTTTTCAATTCCCTTCATACAAGTCTAAGTTGAGGTGATATTAAGATATCATGTCATTGTGGAATGGGTATATAGTAATTTAAGGGAATTAATTGATATATTTTCCATTATATGTGTTTATGTGTTAATAGTTCAACCTAGAAGAAATCATAAGGATCATGATAGTTATAATGAGCCACGTAGTTTGATGTGATTGTGGATCTTCCATAGATTGTTATAGCATTCTTTTTGGCTAAGGTGAGTATTTAATATACAATTATGCTTATACCTAAATTCCATGAAATTCCATAAAGCTTATGTTACCCATATTATGCAATTACCTTGTGAAAATCAAATGATTATGAGCTATCATGAACAACACCTCTATGACAATTAAATCAAATGTATGAAATCTTGCCATTTTGTTTATTTCATTATGATAAGTATATGAACCTCATAATAGAAATCCCCTAAACTGATGTTGGAAAAACATCAGACTTTGTGCACATTGTACCTTTGGATAAGGTATAATATCCAAACCCAAGCTAGGAAGGGTAATGGTCATAGTCATGAAGTCTGATCCACTTCATGTAGCAAATCTGTAGGTGGACCACTGCTTAGAGTATGCTTGCAAGGAAGCCTCTACTCATGATATTCAAAGCATACCTGTAAGGAGGTTCCTGCTTAAATATATGAAGCACGCTTGTAAGGAAGCCTCTACTTGATTTCTATGTATATACATGTATCTATAACAACCAAGCCTACTTGATAACTATTTTACATGATTTCACATGTCTTATGTACCATGAAAAGTAACCTTGAATTATTCTTATATGATATGACAAATCTCAAGTTTAAAAGGTATGGTAGTATATTCTTTACTCACTGCTTTATCTCATTAGTGATTCCATTTTTTCTAGGAGATTAGAAGTTCATCAGTTCGGTTCTTTAGGTATTTCTCTTCCTAGAGAACCAAGTGGATTAATGTAATTTCTCCTTTGATTATATTGTATTGAAATTTACTCTAGATGCTCCATGTGTGCAAGAGAGAGTTATTCTTTTGGCCTTAGTGGCATTATGGAATGATTACTTATATGTATTAAATTATGATATGGGATTATATAAGTAGTATGTTATGCTTTTATGAGATTACATGTATGTTATATGATGATAAGTGTGATGGAGATTATATGAATATGTATGTTCAGGTTGAGATCTTGGGTATGAGTTATATGTTTAGTTGCAATGATGCCGTATGAAAAGTATGATTATGGTTTCTATGGGTGATCGATGGCCTTATGATTACCCATGCCCTAGGACCATCGCATCTCTCAAAGTGAGGTGTGACAAAGTTAGTGTCAAAGCATAAGGTTAAGTCTAGTATAGACTATATGAGTCATAGAGTTTGTGAGCACCATGGAGCATAGGAAAATTTCCTTTATGTCTATTGAAGTTATCATTTGTGTATAGATCCACGTTATCTTATATGTGTTATGCCTTCCCTTGTTTGTTATATTATAGATGCCTCCTAGAAGAGGAAAGGGAAGAGATAGACTGAGACGTGTACCCATTGAGAATGTGAGAGTACCAGATGTGGCTTCGGATGCTGCTTCCATTCATGAGGAACCACTTGAGCCGCCAAGGGTAAGACGCCGGGTTCAAGTGGAGGAAGTTCCTGTTCCTCCAAGAGATGATTATGATTTGAGGTGTGAGAATGAAAAATTACACCGGGAATTAATGGAATTAAGGAGATTAAAGTAGCAGGATGCTAATATGGCACTGCATCCTCCTCTTTTAGTACAAGGGAGAGTTTCACCTCCTTTGGCTCTTATGCAAGAGAGAATGCCACCACTAGTTCCTTTTAATGCTCTTGTCCCTAGACAAATGGCTAGAGGGGCAATTGATGATGGTGGGGTGAGTATATATGCTTTTTGAAAATGGGGCTATCGGATTTCCATGGTGAGGATGGGGAAGAACCACATGGATTTCTGGATGTGATAGAAAAGGTAGTGAGAAGACTTCCTTGTTCGGATGCTAGGACCATTGAATTGGTAGGTTTATTGATGAAGGACAATGCTTAGGATTGGTTCCAAAGGCATGTTGAAAACCAACTTTACGGTAATGCTCCGCCTTCATGGGAACAATTTAAGCAAGACATGATTGATGAATTCCTAACAGAGGGAGAAAGAGAAAGCAGGGTAGCTCAGTTGGAGAGCTTGAAAAAGAAAGGCAAATCTGTGACCAAATATGCTAAAGAGTTTATCAGATTGAGCAAGTTTGCTCAAGAGATTGTTCCTACTAAAGCTGTACGGATTAGAAGGTTCAGAGGGGGATTGATTTCCCCATTACACAATTCTCTGTGTGCATGGAGTTTACTTCCTTATCCAAGCTCATTGATAAGGCTAAATAGATGGAAGCCAAATGCAAGAAGGATAAAGTGGAATGGGAATAGAGATCCAAGAACAAAAGCAAGGACTAAGGTAGTTCAAGTAGAGGTGGAGGGAACATTTCAAAAATGAGAGCTTCTGAGTATACCACTTCTACTGTTGTTCAAACTCAGCCTTCATGAGGCCAAGTTCGGGATCAGTCGAGGAGCACATCAGTGGCTTCTATTCCTAGAGCTATAAGTGCACCTAGATCCTTTCAGTAAGGCTATGCCTACCCTACTTACTCTACTTGTGGGAATAAGCATGAGGGAACTTATAGACTTCTCTCTATTGTGTTTCAAATGCAATCAACCAGGTCATTACATAAAGGATTGCCCATTGTTTAGAAAGTAGCAGAGTACTCCTACTACCTCATAGCCTACAGTTCAGATGACCAGGGTGGTAGAGGTAGAGGTCAAGGATCAGCACAAAGTTCAAGACAGGTAGTGGAAGGAAGAGGACAAGGCAGAGTGTTTGCAGTTAATCAGCAAGAGGCCCATACTTCCAATACTGCGGTGACAGGTATTCTCTCTATACAAGATGTGTCAACTAGAGTTTTATTTGATTCGGGGGCTACACATTCATTTGTTTCACTGTGTTTTGCTAAGAAACTAGGAAAAGGTAGAGATCTCATGAATATTCCTTTAGAAGTGTCCATACCTCTAGGGGAAACAATGGATGTGCATTATATGTATCCTTCATGCATTGTAGAGATTGGTGAGAGGAAACTTCCTAGTGACTTGATTGAGTTAGAAGTGTTAGAATGTGATGTGATTCTTGGTATGGAATGGTTGTCTAAACACCATGCACACATAGACTGTCATGAGAAAAAGATAGTGTTCAAGCCGCAAGAAGAGAGTGAGTTTATGTTTCAAGGGGATAGAAGTGATGTGCCTTCTAATTTAATATCGACTATTGGGGCGAGAAGACTTCTAAGAAAAGGGTGTTAAGGATATTTGGCGCATATGGTTGATACAACAAATACCAATAGTTAGTGAGTTTCCATACGTATTTCTAAAAGAGTTGCCAAGTTTGCCACCTGAAAAGGAGATTGAGTTCAATATTGAGCTTCTTCCTGGTACACAGCCAATATCTATTCTTCCTTATAGAATGGCACCTGTAGAGTTGAAGGAACTGAAAGTGCAATTGTAAGACTTGTTGGATAAGGGATTCATAAGGCCGAGCAGTTCTCCATGGGGTGCTCCGGTCTTCTTTGTGAAGAAGAATGATGGTTCTATGAGACTATGTATCGACTATAGGCAGCTGAAAAAAATGACCATCAAGAACAAGTATCATTTGCCAAGGATAGATGATTTGTTTGATCAATTACAAGGAGCAAGTCACTTCTCCAAGATTGATCTCAGATCAGGCTATCATCCGCTCAGAATCAATAATGAGGATATATGTAAGACTGCCTTTAGAACGAGATATGGACATTATGAGTTCACAGTGTTACCCTTTGGGTTGACCAATTCTCCTGCGACATTTATGGACTTGATGAATAGGGTGTTCAAGTCATATCTGGATAAGTTTGTCATTGTTTTCATCGATGACATTCTCATTTATTTCAAGAGTAGAGAAGAGCACGAAGAGTATATGAGAGTGGTATTACAGACCTTAAAAGAACATCATCTATATGCCAAACTGTCAAAGTGTGAATTTTGGCTTGATCGTGTATGTTTCTTAGGTCATGTGGTTAGTAAAGACGATATTCAAGTAGATCCTCTGAAGATTAAGGCATTGTTGAATTGGTCTAGACCCACGAACATAACAAAAGTTCGTAGTTTCCTTGGCTTGGCATGTTATTATAAGAGATATGTCAAAGATTTCTCTAAGATAGCTTTGCCATTAACTAAGTTAACTAGAAAAAAAGTGA
Organism: Vernicia montana; assembly: GCA_949750685.1. Classification (NCBI taxonomy): domain Eukaryota; kingdom Viridiplantae; phylum Streptophyta; class Magnoliopsida; order Malpighiales; family Euphorbiaceae; genus Vernicia; species Vernicia montana. The sequence goes on from CATKHJ010483892.1 coordinate 8,776, forward strand.
AATTCCAGTGGGACGATGATTATGAAGAGAGTTCTCAGAAACTTGAAACTTGTCTCACTATAGCAACAGTACTTGCATTGCTAGAAGGATCAGGAGGATTTGCAATATATTATGATGCTTTAAGAGTGGGACTTAGATGTGTTCTTATGCAACATGGTAAGGTGATTGCATATGCTTCAAGACAGTTGAAGAAGCACGAGATGAACTATCCCACATGTTATCTGGAGATGGCAGTAGTTATCTTTGCTCTCAAGATATGGAGACATTATCTTTATGGTGAAAAGTGTGAAATCTACACCGATCACAAGAGTCTCCAGTACATCTTACAGTAGAGGGATTTGAACCTAAGGCAGAGGAGATGGGTAGAACTACTCAAGGATTATGATTATCAGATCCTTTATCATCCCGGGAAAGCTAATGTAGTAGCAGATAGGAAATCAATGGGGAGTTTAGCCCATATCATAGTGGGGAAGAGACCTTTGATAAAAGAGTTGAAGGAGCTATCCAACAAAGGATTGCAATTTAAGGTTTCTAAATCTCAAGTGTTGATTGCTCACTTTCAATTGAAACCCAAGTTGATTGATGAGATTAAGGCATCCCAAGATGAAGATCCTTCACTTGTGAGATTGAAAAGAGAAGTATTAGCAGGTCAAACAATAGAGTTTGAGTTGAAAGATGATGTATTGATGCATGGGAAGAGGATATGAGTACCAGATGTGAATGATCTTAGAAAAAAGATCATGAAAGAGATTATTCAAGCACCTTATAGTATTCATCCAGGCGCAACCAAAATGTATCATGATTTGAGGGATTACTATTGGTGGTTTGGTATGAAAAAGGATATGGCTAAGTTTGTGTCTTCGTAACATGTTAGCAAGTCAAGTTTGAACACCAAAAGCCATCAGGCCTATTGCAAGAGATTAAGCTACCCAAGTGGAAGTGGGAAACGCATTATGATGGACTTTGTGGTAGGGTTGCCAAAGACTTTGAGAGGCTATGACTCTATATAGGTGATAGTTGATAGATTGACCAAGTCAGCTCATTTCATAGAAGTCAAGACAACCTACACAATAGCTCAATATGCACAGTTGTATTTGAACAAGATTGTGAGCCTTCATGGTGTTCCAGTATCCATCATTTTGGATAGAGGTTCTCAATTCACATCTAGATTCTAGCAGAAGTTGCAAGAAGCACTGGGTACTCAGTTAGAATTCAGAACTGCTTTTCATCCACAAACCGATGGATAATCAGAGAGAACCATACAGACTCTAGAGGATATGCTCAGGATGTATGTGCTAGATTTTGGTGGGAGTTGGGATAAGTATTTACCTTTGATAGAGTTTGCCTATAACAATAATTATCACTCTACTATTGGCATGACACCGTATGAGGCTTTGTATGGTAGAAAGTGTAGATCACCGGTATGTTGGATGAAGGTAGGAGACAAGCACATCGAAGGACATGAATTGATTAAGGAAACTTCAGAGAAAGTGCCAATGATACGTGAAAGATTGAAGGCTGCTTTCAGTACGCAGAAGAGTTATGCAGATTCGAAGAGGAAGGATGTCCATTTTTCCATAGGAGGCCATATTTTTCTTAAAGTCTCTTCTATGAAAAGTGTGATGAGATTTAGCAAGAAAGGCAAGCTCTCATCCATATTTGTGGGACCATTTGAGGTGTTGGAAAAAGTTGCAATGTCTCCTATAGAATAGCTTTTCCACCGAATTAGGGTCATGTACATCCCACCTTTCATGTATCTATGTTGAGAAAGTATGTGTCGGATCCATCACATGTGTTGCAATCGCAAGTTCTAGAAGTGGATGAGAACTTATCCTACGAGGAGGTACCAATTGCAATCATCGACAGACAAGTGAAAAAGTTGAGGAATAAAGAAATAACTATGGTTAAGGTTCAATGGAAGAACCTGTGAACCCTTAATTTTGCACCCTCTATTATATAACCAAACCCTAAAGGCACCTAGGCTTGGTAAACAAACCTCTGAAAGTCAAAATTGCCAAAGATCGCCAAAATCCTAAAAATCGAGAATCTGATCCTCAGGACCTGGGACCCATCCCTCAAGCCTCTAAATCATCCTTAGATCATCCGGGATTGAATATAGAGTTGAAAGGGGTCAAAACGGCAAAAATCGGTGAAACTGGGCGTCAAAGGCAATAAGTGACCGCACAAAGGCTGTGTGGAACTGTGTGCGGTTCAAAATTTGCCCTATGTAGTCATCACTTAGGCTGTGCGGTCACCATCCTTCCGGTGTGGTCCAAAAATCTACGTGTGAGGTCCCAGAACCCCCGTGTGCAGTTTTGAGCTTCAGAACATCAAATCCCACATCGAAACTTCATGGTTTTTGCCTCCAGCTCCCTCCCTATATAAAGGAGACCAGCCAGCTCATTTAGCATCAGAAAATTTGCTTGATTAACCCTTTGATCTCAAAGCAAATAGTTTTTAAACTTGGTATGAAAGGAACGAGCATTTTAGTTTTAAAGTTTCATTTTGTTGTTTTGCTATTGCTCCTTGCTTTGCAAAGCGAGATTACTTTTTAAATGCCCCAAGATGAAGGAAAGAAGTAGCCCAAATCATGGTGGATTACTTTTTAAATGCCAAAATTCATTGATTAGCTCGCTAAGTTGAAAACCCGAAAGGGCGGCTTAGGCAAAAATTAGAGCAAGCTCGTCAAGTTGAAAACCGCGGCTCGGCTAGAAGTTAGAGCTACATATATACATATATATATATACATATATATATATACATATATACATATATATATATATACATATATATATATACATATATATATATAAAGTCATCCTTGTCAAATCATTCTGTCTCTTATGTCCTGTCCTTATCTCGCATTAAGGGCATATCTTCTTAAGTCATCATCCTCCGGCTGATCCCTCATTAGGGGCACACCTTCCGAATCGTCTTCTGTTAATCCATCATGGTCATGTCTTCCATATCATCTTTTGTCAATCCGTCACGTCTCTTAGCTCAAACAGCTAAGTAGCCCTTATCAAACATTAGGGGTGTTGCCCAAGATGAACCAAGAAGGGGGGTTGAATTGGTGGGCAATTAAAAAATTAATTGAACAAGAAAGAGAGAAAAGAAAGAACACAAAGATTTATAGTGGTTCGGATTATAACCAATCGTACATCCACTACCCAATCAACAATTGGGTATTTCACTATCAATGGAGTTTTACCAAGTTCACTCCCAACTTAGTGTTTAAGCTCACACCAA
>CATKHJ010484305.1:0-28734 GCA_949750685.1 Vernicia montana
CGTTGGAAGTTGGAGGGAAGATCAAGAAAGTCAAATCAGAGCAGATTTCTTTTGGATCCGTGCCCAACAGTCATATTTAAACATTCCTATAAATACAAGAAGGTTCAAAAAAAGAGAAGAACTCTTGCCAAGTAAAAATCAATTGCTATTCACATCAAAAAGCTTTCTTGATCATTATACTCTATTTTTGAACACCAACACATTCTTGTTCTTATCCTTGTGTGTTCTTTAATCAAAGCTAGTGCATTTAATTGTAATCATTTCTCTAGCTTGTATCCTAGTCTTGTGAGACTCTAAACACAAGAATTATTGTATCTTGAGTGAGTTGGGTGAAATCTATTGTAAAGGGCGAAATCCCGAAGAACTAAGCTTGTAAAGCTTTGGGTGTAATCCCGGTTGATTAGTTGAACCCTAAATCGGTTTGATTTGGGAGAAGTGGATGTAGGAGAGGCAATTGTGCTCCGAACCACTATAAATCTTGGCTAAGCTTTCTCTAACTCTATTTCTTTTTGATATTTAATTAAAATTATAACTTATTGCATATAGGTTGTTATTTGCATTAGAATTTTTAATAATCCTATTCACCCCCCCTCTAGGATTGCCATACTTGGGACAATAGCCTAAATTGCCTTATACGATTTCTAGCATCTGGAAACTCCTCGTCATCATCTGATAACCACCTACAATCCATAACTTCTTCATTTGAATCCCTTGTTTCATCACCATCTTCAGCATCTTCTTCATTTACTTCAACTTCTTCATGCCCAACAGTTTTATCTTCTTGATTTGCTGTCTCATTTTGGCATGCATGAGCAGCAATTCCATCTTGTTCTACCTCACCTCCTAACTCCCTTGCATCTTTCTCTACTTGATTTGCTATATCAGTTAGGCCTGCTTGACCAGCAACTTCATCTGCTGCTAAACACTCTTGCCCAACTCCTAACACCCTACCAAATTCTTCATCTTCAGTTGCTGCTACTCCCTCTTCCTCATTCACTGTGAATTGACTGCATAGCAGTTCATCTTCATTTAACTCAACAATTAAAGTTTCTAAGCCCTTATCACTATCATTATTTCCTTCACCTGCACCTGCAGCATCAAATCTGCCTCCCACAGTCTCTCTTACATCAGATTTGCCACCTAAACCTGAGCTGGTCAACCCCACATCTCCCTCTAAGACTGCATGAACACCCTTATTAGATTCTCCAACTACCCCTGAACTGCTAGCCAAGCCCTCATTATTGACCCCTTCACCACCATCTAACCCTACATTTTCTGTTAAGTCACATATACTCTCATCTTTTTCTGATATTTCCAAAAGCCTCCTTACATGTTCTTTTGTTATTTTATGTTCAGTGTACACCTCAACTAATCCATATTTTTCTATGCATTTGACCATCTCTTCAAAGGACAGCTCATAAAGTAACCTTAACCTTATTGCTAAATTCTTCTTTCCAGGTGGCCTAAAGTGTAGTTTTTGCACTTGTCTAAACCCCATTAACCCTTGTACATAAGTGACAGGTGCATCTAGGGATAAGTGGTCTAAATCTACATCTATTTCCATATTAGTAACCCCAACATACAACTTATTTTCTTCCATTAAATCACCAAGAAACATCCCACCACAATGCAAATGTATAAAATGCCTGTCATGAAATGCATAATTTTTTAGTGAATAAACAAACAAAAGATAAACCCTAGAAAACGACAGCAAGTATTTTACTCTAAACCCTAAAAAAATATATATATTTTCATAAAACGACACCAGTTTCATACAAAGATAACGATTAATTTAGTATATTTCATAAAAATCCACACTTTTGTAACATATTTGAAAAAACAAAATACCCAGAAGATGTCAAATACATCAAACACAAGAAATTACCTTGTCATTTTCGCAGAGATCTTCAAAGAATTGATTCTTTTAACCCTAACACCGATCAATTTTTTTAGAGAATCAATTCCAATCACAAATCCCAAATTTTTTACATAAAACCTAATCCCCTTTTAGTAAAGAACAGTAGACCACACTTTTGTAACATATTTGAAAAAACAAAATACTCAGAAGATGTCAAATACATCAAACACAAGAAATTACCTTGTCATTTTCGCAAAGATCTTCAAAGAATTGATTCTTTTAACCCTAACACCAATCAATTTTTTTAGAGAATCAATTCCAATCACAAATCCAAAATTTTTTACATAAAACCTAATCCCCTTTTAGTAAAGAACAACATAGAGTAATTGTTGTCAATTGTAATTTCTATTTAGGTTAAAGTAGATATTTTAGTCATTTCTCTCAGATTTGTCTTCCACATGCACATTATTTTCCAACTCAAACAAAACATAAAAACATTTAATCAATGTCAGTAATTCTAAGTTGGTAACATGCTACAACACGACTTTGTAATTTTTTAACAGGTTGAGACACTTAATTAATACTTTTGTAAGTTGAGATACTCAATTATCAATTTTTACCAAGTTGGAACACCAAATTTGTAATTTTACCTTAATCAATCAAACCTCTCAAAGTCATATACTAATGTTAGAAAAATTTACAAAAAAATGGAAAAGAACACAGACATTGGCTTTTACACACAAAAGCTATAGGAAAATTAGTTGTTCGTTTAATTTGTATAAACTAATTTTGTTGTTTATATTGTTGCAATAACTTAAGTTCTTTGATTTTCTTTAGGAATGGCTAAAATATTTGCTTCTTCTGGGCTATTATATATAATGGCAGCATCGAATGATTAAAATGATCTATATAGGAATTAGCTTTAATCTAATTTGTACTTTTATATATTTAAATTTAATTAATTAAATCATTAGTTTGATTGGTGGTAACTAATAATTTATAAAATTCACAAAATTTTAAGTCTAATTGATTTTAATCAACATTTAGGGATTTAATTGATAATTTGATGCAAATTTAAAGGTTTGATCTTTTTGCTTTTTAAATAATAATAAAATCATATATTTTTTTAATTTTAATTTAGGATAAAATTGGCGTAATTAAAAGGTCTAATTATTAAAAAAAAAACCTGAATTTTATTATTTTCTTTTTTTATTTTATCACAAATTTTTAATTTTGATAATTTCATGCAAACATAATTCTACTTTTTATAACTTACTATAATGTCTTAGATTTTAAGAATAGTTTTAAAATTATCTTTTGGTGAAGCCACAATATTATGTTTTTGTAAGTTTCAATTAAAATTTATTTATACTAATACATATATAATTTTTTTTATCATTCTTTTAATTAATTTATCTATATATAATAAACTTAGTTTACATATATATTTTATTTATTAATATTTAAAATTATCAAAAGATAATATTTAAATTTAATTAAATAATAACAATAATTTCGTATGTTAAAATATTTTAAAAAACATAACCAAAACTGATACAAATCACGGATTTGCAACTAGTTATAATTTATATCTCACTACAGAATAAGTTTGTACACCGATCATTTCCTTTTGTTTTGGTAGTGTCACAAATCCTACGTGTTCTTTTTTCTTTTTTCTTTTTATAAATTTTGAACTCGTTTGAAAAAAAAATTTAATTTTAATTGACGCGTAAACTGGCTCAAAAATATCTAATCGACTGAACTAAAAAAAAATCTATTATTCAAACAGTATATGTACTCAAGAGTTTTGAAGAGAATCTTTTTCATTGAGACAGTGATTTATATATATATATATATATATATATATATATATTATTTAGCAGTTATTTGGTCATTTTTCATTGAAACAGTGTTTTTACATTCTTTTTTAGGTTGCTTTGGCATAGTTTTTTTTTTTTTTTTTTAATTTTTTTTATAGACATCATCTGCCTATATATATATATATATATGTAAAGGATTTAATTTCACAATCTTTGACCTATTACTAATTTCAGCACAATCAAAATTTTAATTTAATCAATAAGCTTACTAATTAATTGGTAGGGTTTGGTAGAATTTCAAACAATACAATCAAGCAAAAACCATTTTGAACACGTCTCTACACTAGTGCAGACTAAAAACTTCTCTGCACTAAAAAAACAAAGTGCTAAACAAACACAACCTTATCAAACAAACAAAAAATTCACCAAAATAAATTGAAATTCAATAATCATACTGAAATTCATCGATGTGCGTGTACAAAGAGAGAGAGAAGTGTAGCCCATGTTTCAATTCTTAACAGGAGCCAAGTTCAGCACAGTAGATAGATTGGTTCACTATCTCACATAAGAAATGAAGAGAGAGCTTCATTATGTATAAGCAAACAGATACACATGAAAATCACATCACTCTAAACAAACAGAAACAGAATGTCACTACAGTGATAAATATTGAATAGAGAAAATAGGTAAAATTAAAAATTTAAAAAAAAAAAAAAAAAAACCTCAATAATAACCCACCAGTATACATAAATAGAAAACCACATTGTTCTTTCATCACATTTCTTCCCCTACCTCACTTTTCATCATAAAACTCAAGTCACAACAAACAGATTCCAGTAGGACCCATCATAGCTTCTGAATACAGCTCCAGTCTTCCGGATTATATATGCTAGGGCCAAGTGTAGATAAAATGATACTCTCCCATCACTGCTCTTACAAGGCAAGAGCCACCTCTTTATTCTGCAGGAGCAGCTTGTATGCAACAAAACCATTTTTTCTGCAAACCAATAATGTATTTTGAAACGATCAGACACAAGCCAAATCTATCAAAAATTGAATTAGATATATCTCCTAATTAAACACAACATTTTTGTTGTTGCTCGTTCATCTGGATTTTATCCATAGACTCCTCAATCTCACTGACTGAGAACATTATTGTAAGACCATGAACTGATTTTCCTGCTTTTTCCTTTTTCATCTTTTTCTATGGTAACCAGTGATATGTAAAGCGATTGCTAATTATCATCCGCATAAGAAATGCGCGTGATATGCTCCAAAAAGGGTCATGCTATCATGGGTAATCAGAGAACACGAAGATCAGCAAGCTATAAAATCAGATAGAGCTGATGCATAGCAGCATATGCCAATCAAAGCAAATGGGAGAAAGGCTTTATTGTTCTCAGCTGAGATCAGTTTTAAATGACCAAAGCAATACCCATATATCACTGAACCAAGAAGAGTCAACAGATCAGCAGACAGCAAATTTTGAGTCTCGAAAATAATACCTCATTATTATAATAATAGATAATTCAGGAGGCAAACATTAAAAGTGTTGAGCATCATTTTAAAATACTATATCATTAATTAACGTTAAAAACTAAAATGCAATGTTCAGCAAAAGAAACCTACTTGCTCCAACACATCAAGGCATAGAACTGGCAGTGTGAAACAGAAATACTTGCATTTTGGCCACGTATTTAAAAGCTACTAATGTAAGGCTTAAGCAATGTTCCAACTTACAGACTGAGGCTTTCCAAGAGTATTAGAGCCAGGCTTGAATGCAGAGTTATCCCTTGCTGGTGAATCAGGCTTTCCACCTGTCTTTTTCTCATTCCTAGCCTTGTTGAAGATGACTGTGAATCCCTCAGCTGATGCTGGGTCATTGACATCCCACTCACCAAACTTTGGCAATGGTTGACCCTTTTCCTGGAAAGATTAAAAATTCATTCAACAGAAATGTCAGTCATGCATTCCAATCAAGCTAGTAATAGTGTTCTAATTTATGCTTTGTGGATATTTGAAAGAATTGTAGATATCACATATAAAAAAACAGTATAGATAACATATAAAGTGAACTTGATCAGTTGACTTCTTCATTCTGTCTTTAGATACAAGACTTTAAATTAGCGTCAAATTGTAACTAATACTGATATCTTGGGCCTGCATAAAATTTACCTTGGCACTGAACACAGAGTTTACTATTCAAACAAGAAGTACTGACTGCCACATTAAGTCAATCAAGACAAGAAAGGATTAGTATCTTAAATAATAATTCACCAAACCACAAAAAGCAAGTGTGCTTATGGCATCAATGAAAAGATTACAGATTTTGAGTGAAGAGTCTATAAGGGTGCCACAGTCATGCCAGGGGAAAGTAAAACTCTTCTGCTAAAAGGAATCTATCTTCAACTTCAAGCAAATCACAAGACATTAACAAACAGATAGAAGTATGATGGCAAATCATGCTGGATGAATGTGGAAACGTGGAGAATTCTCATGATTCAGAAGACAACAGAAATATGTTCATTCCAGGGTCACAATGGAAAACCTTGATTTAGATAGACATAGCACTGGCATTCTGATAAACATATATGCTAACTCCATGTATAATAGCTGATTCACTTATTATAACCGTACTAATCTCTAAGTTTCAGTGCAGGTTGTATTGTGTTTAAATAAATTAATGACGCTGGAGTTGAGGTCACTAGAATTTTGATGGCAGCCAAATAAGCATTTTGCCGGATTCCAGTTAACATCTCTCGAGATTTTTCACTTGCCAGCCAAATAAGCATTTTCCAATCCAACTGTATAACAAAAGGTGGGGCAAGCAAGAGAGAATTTCCATCTCCTTTCTATTGCCTCTCTCCTCTTCTCTCTCATATTTGATACCAAGCAAAAACTCTATCAATTATACTTTTTATAAATAACCTGATATAAATGTATCCAAGAAATCACATTCCTTTAACCATTGCATCAAACACCCTATGTGCATTTACTAAACTCCCACACAGCCACACACAATATTTGGAAAGCAAAATTTTCAAGAAATTCAGATGGGTTCCTCATGGTTGTTCACTTCTTTATAATTATTCAAATGTTTCTGAATCAACTTCCACCCCGTAAAAATTTAGGTTTTCAACTAGGGTTATAAGAATCAGGGCTAACAAAAAAAAAAAAAAATGTAGCCTCAACCATTTTTTAAGAGTTCATAAGTATCCTTGACCTTGTCTAAATAGAGAAAACCGAATGAACATTCTAAACTTGGCCTCTTTTAGCTTTAGGTGAGGTTTCAGCAAAGACTTAGGGCATTTGAAAGACACCTGTCAAGGCAATTGCACAATGCTGGAAGATTTAATGGTTAATGCTTAATCATTATATGTTAGCTATTATTTGTGAATGATTAGGAAATGGAACAGCAAAACAGTAGTGGACATTCATTGACAAAAGAGTATTGTTTGTACTAAGAAGCTTTCTGTTCATGACCAAGTCTGATAGCAATAAAAGGGATAACCCAACAAAGCTTTCAGACAAGGAGGAGACAGAGAGAGATTTAGCGATTTGGGGTTTCAAATTTATTCACTGGACCAAAAGCTAAAGATTCAAGATAGAACACAAAACACAGAAGAGATGAAGAAGATTGGAAAAGAAGAAGAAGAAGCAAGAAAAGTGAGGATATAATATCAAGGAAAGAGAAGAGATGACATACGGAGAGAAACAAAGAGATTAAGGAGAGGAGAGGGATATGACTCAGCTTTAAAAGATACTTATTTAGCTGCCATGTAAGGAATCCGGTAAGACCTTAACCAGAATCTAGCAAACATGACCTTATATAAACAAATGTAAAATTTAGTGATTGTGTGACAAATTAAAGTTAAGCATTGTCGTGTAAAATTAATCAAATGCTCAGAGTACTATAGAAATAAATTTGATGCAAACTCTTCATTTTTTTCACCCTTCTATGAGACTACGACAATTACTTGTTTGACTATAAGTTTCTCCTAAACATCCTATTAGAACACCCCACCTAGTCTCTCATAAATGGCAGGTTGACAATGTCTACAATAGTCATAAAATTTTTCTCGTCCATTAATTATCAGTCTTTGACAATATCAAAATTTAGTATGCACATACACATGTATATCCATGTAATTAACTTATCTTTTAATTATCATAGTCTTTTCAACATCAATAAAATATAGTTTACCTATCTTCCCAGTATGAAGTTAAAGCTTATCACTTGATGGCAAAGTATTCACAACAAATTACATTAAATTTCAAAACCAAGACAGAAGTCAATTTGTACAAACATATGTGGTTATAATTGACTTCCATATTTATCTGGCAACAAGGAAAGATAAGGGGGTAAAGCTACATCTAAGAGGTTTAATTCAAAGTGAACAAACTCAACATTCCAATTGGTTTCAGTTTGATATTACTCTACAACATTAATAAAAATAAAAAAAATAAAAAAAAGTAAAAAAAAAAAAAAAGATGAACATCCCACTAGTGTGAGCATCAACACATTGAATTAAATTTAACAACAAATGACAATATAAATAAGCTAAAAAATAAAAATAAAAAATAATTTGTTCAATGAAATTTGAGAATATGGAAACATAACATTATAAGGGGAAAACAATCGAATATATGAGATTGAGAACTAGATATGGGGGAAAAAAAAAAAAAGATTTAATTATAGAAATAAATCAACACCAAATCAATGAATAACTATCTATTATCTCCATAACAAATTCAAATCCACCAATTAAGAGCCTACTTGCAAAGAAAGAATCCCAAAATCATAACAGAAATTAAAAATTAATATAAATGGTTTGTAAAAAAAAATCAACAAAAAAAAATCATAATAAATCAAAACGAAACCAGCATTAAAGTTTTAACCTAAAAAACGGAATAAAAAATTATTCATATTGGCCCAATCTCAATTATTCAAAACAAAAAAGCGAAACCAAAACGAGACCGTACCGCCATGACGAGCAGAGAGAAAGTAAGGTGGGAATCGCCGCCTTGGCTTTCGCTTACGGTGACGAGGAGGCGGAGGCGGAGGTGGTGGTGGAAATGGTGAAAATAGAATGAGAGAGAGAGAGAGAGAGAAATGTGGGCCAATTGGGCCAAGAAGAGACGATATTATAAGAGAGGGAGTAGTGTGGGGGCCCACAAGTTTGAACGGCTGAAACGCTGCTTTACTTTACTTTTTGTTCCAGCTTGGCAATAACGCTCGTGTTGTTCTATTCCCACTTTTCCTTCTCTTTTTTTTTTTTTTTAAATTATTTTTCCCACATTTTTACACTGTTTCCTGTTGGGTTTCTTAGAAAAGTCCTCAATCACTTTCCTTAGCCACTTCTCGCCCAAAGTACATTATCTTAGGTCTATTTACTGGTCTGATCCAACCCTCGATTTGATGGTAAGGTTAGTGATCTCGTGGATTGTCGAATTCTATTTCAACCAAATTTAGATTCGAATTAGGTTTGACTCAATTTGATATTATATTACTTATAAAATTGAGTCTATATTAAAATAAAAATGAAAAAAATATAAAATATAGAAAAGAATCGTAGAAACTCAATTAAAATTTAAATCAACTTATTTAAACACAACTAAACTCAAATTAAAATCGACCTAAATTAAAATTAAAATTATTATTTATTACTATCTAGTTCGATTTAAATTTAAACCTAATTCAATACGATCTCAAACCTACATTCTCACTTGAGCAGAAACGTTATCTCTCTCTCACTGAAATATAAATCCATGCTCCATTTCTACTCTACATTTATAAGTAAAGATTTTTCATCCTATTCAAAGTAACTCATACAAGAAACAAGAATTTCCGTCCTATTACGCTCTCTAGGGTCAATGTCACTATTTAAGATTGGTTGAGAGGAGATCGATAGTATGTTGAATTTAGAAGTTGCAATTAATTAATTGTTTCCTAAGAGTCAAAATTAATTGTTAATAGTTCATGACTTAATTTGATTAGATATTTTGATTTTTAGTATCTCAATTATAATTTTAAATAGTTAACAACTAAATTTTAAAATATTATTTTTATCAATTTATTTACTAAACAATCTAAATTAATTATTAGAAGTTCAAATAATTAATCTATAAGTGGTGAAAAAAGAATCTCTTATAACAATATCTCATAAAGAACATGTTTTAGAATTTAAATATAGGGTAAATTACAATTTCGTCTTTGAAATTTAACTTAATTAATTAATTTGTCTCTACTTTTTGAAAAATTAATTAATTAGTCCATCAATTTTAATTTTGTCTGATTATTTAGTCATTCTGTTTATTTTTTTACCTTTTCCGTTAAAAAAAATTAAAACTAAAAATAAAATAAAAACTTTACCCCAACATATCTTATCTCTCTCTCTCTCCATTAACTCAATCTGTTCTTTGTTGAAAAAAAAAAAACTTCTTTTTTCTCTAATGGAAGTCACGCAGGCGACCTCACCAGCTCACATTGTCGGCAACATTCCACTGGTGGATGATGAGGGTTCTCACTTTCAATCGACAATGGAATTATCTGATGGCATTTTGATGGTAAATTACTGAGAAATTGAAGAGAAAAGAAATTTGACCTGTAAAGCAATCGAGTAGTGCTCATTACCTTATCAGTTATCGAAAAAGATAAGATTACTAATTGCCTAGAATCTTCAAGGTAAAACCTTATTAGCCTTTACAAATTTTTAATTTTGTTTTTATTTTTCACCCAATTTTCCTTGTCGATTTCTTTTTTATATTATATTCAATGCTTCATTTTTTATTTCTATTTTTGGTGAATTTAAAGTATAATTTATTGATTTGAAGTTGGTTGGAAATTGTTGCAAAGTCAAGTCAACCATAAATAGGAAAATACTAAGTAAAGAAAGGTTCTTTTGATAAGATTTTAATATCAAATTTTTATGTTTGATTTTATCTGTGTAATTGTATCACTCTTTTTTAGGTTTTTATTTATATGGTATAAATAGAAAATTTAAAGGAAAATTAAGGATATTTTAGTCTTTTTATAAATTTTTATTAATCAAAATAGACGGAAGGACTATTTAATAGAATAAAATCAAAATTGAGAGACTAATTAGCTAGTTTTTCAAAAAGTAAAGGCAAGTTAGTTAATTATATCAGATTTCAAAAACGAAATAGTAATTTACCCTAAATTATAATTTACTACATTATGAGATAAATATTTAATTAAAAAGTAATAACATTTAACTTTTAATTATATAAACTATCATTTGAATATCTATTCTTAGATAGTTTTGTAAGCATTTATACTGAATTATAAGTTATTCTCAAATATAATTTTGTTATAATTTTTTTAGCAAAAATTTAAAAGTAAAAAATCAGGAACGCACCTAGACATCTCAACTAAATTGGTATCCCCTTAGCGTAAATAATTTTGTAATATACATACATATATAATAATAATAAATAAAGCATTATAGGGTACCCTAAATAACAAAGCACATGACTTGTAAGCACGATATGGGGACCTCAACAATTTATTTGTTTGTTTTCAATTCACTATGGCTTCCAAATTTTTGATTCACAGCATTGATATTTGATTGGAGCATCTAAAAAAGAAGTTGCAACTTGCAAGTGGGCAAATAGAAATTGATATTGATTAAAAACATGGCCTAAATTAAGTACTTGAAGGCATCAATTTAGAAATAAAAGCTTATTATTAATTGTTATGTGATGGATTACAGCAGTATAACAAAAGGACATATATAATAACATTTCTCAGAGTTTTTTTTTTCTTGGAATATAAATTTTAAGGACCACTTATCTACATGCTAACTTGCCAAAATCCAAGATAGTATTAGGGATTTTTAAGTAAAAGGTTCGAGTTTATAAATTAGGAGACACATCCAGATATCTCAATTAGGTTGTTATATCTTTAACGGCCTCAACACGTAACTGAACTTTAAAATATATTAAAACAAAAAAACAAAAAATAAGAATAAAGTGAATATAAGAAAGTTCGACCGTCACGAGTCAAAAGAAAGAAAACTACCTAAAGCGAAAGCTCTTCCTATAACTAAAATCACTATAAATTAAGCTATTACAATAATTAGGATAGGAGTCTCACTAATAAGGCTCCATGCATGTTCTTCCAAATTCAATAAGCTTGTCTGCAATTCTATTGTTTTCCCAAAAAAATATGAGAAACGTAGAATGTCATCTTATTAATAAGAGATAAACACTCAAACCACTTCTTTCGAAAATGCCATGGCACATCCATTGCCCATTTTTTATTGTCTAATTGTGTGTGTGTATATATATATATTGATTTATTTTCTGTTTCAATAAAAAAATAAATAAATAAAGTGTTTAGTTGTTTAGATGCCTTTATTTTTTAGTAAGGTTTTTAAATTCGACATGATCTTTAAATCAGTAAAGACATATGATCATGAATTTAAAGTTCAGTTGAGGTCAAATCAGAGTTTAATCAAAATTTTTATTAAAATTCATAAGTAAATTAAAAATTATTATATTAATTTATTATATTAAATTTTTAAGTAAATTTAGTTGAATATCAATATAATAATTTTTCTTTTAATGATACTTATACTTTTTTTTTTATAAAAAATTTAAATTAAAATAATAATAGCGTAATAGAAAAACGGTTCAATAAAAGTTTAAAATTATAAATAAATTTATTTATGTTAATAGAAAAATAAATTATAATATTATTGATGTATTTTTATGGTCCATAATTAAATAGGTCAATCTAGAAAAAGTTACATAGTTTTTTTATATTATAAAAGACAAATATATTATATTTATTAATGTTAAATAAGCACCAAAGTTGTATAATTCAAGCGGCCTTGGGTTTGAAGTTGAACCTCGTGGTCGTCAGCTTTAAAATTTTATTTTAAACATCATTTGTTAAAGAACCGGTTTGATATTAGAACTAGGATCAGGTCAACCAGTTTGCCGGCTAACCAACCGATTCACACGGATTTAAAACGATTCTTCTTGATTTGAGGGTCAATATACAGAATGAACCGATGACTAGTCTGATTCCCAATTATATTGGTTCGATCAATCGGTACGATCCGAGTCTTAAAACCATGCTTTTTAGTAGTTTTTCTTTTGAATTCCACGTGCATTAGGTATGTATTTTTTTTAATAATATATGAATTAGCATTTTTTTATTAAAATCATTATGGTTGTAAATATCACTACATTTTAATTTTTTATAAATTGCCAAAATTCCTCTAAAATTTGATTTAATACCTACATTTTTTTTAGCTCATAAGACAATTTTTGAGTCTTTTAGCATTTTAAATTTGATCATATTTTAAATTTTGAAAATTGTAAAATTTAATTACAATTTACTCTCTAAATTATTGTATGATAGAAAACTTTAATTATTTAAAATCTTATAACTTTCATTAATGGTAATATATGAAAACTACATTAACTAATTTTATGTATGAAATTAAATATTAAGAGAGTTTTTAATAGTTTATTTATCATCTATACTACCTCCTAATAATTGATTTTTATTAGTTCACAATAAAATTATATCACAAACTAATCTATACTGGGTGCATTAACAATCTAATGAGATAATAATACATATAACAAAAAATGATATCGGTGTCTTTTCACTAGATTAAAAAAATTGACAAAAGAGTAATATTGAATAAAATATTTTATCATTTATTGATTTAGTCATTAGAGATAAACCTATACACTTAGTGTAGGTAATAATTTTCCGTAGAAGCTAATAACAAACTGAACCTAAGTCTTTGATGATCCCAACAATTACAACCAAATATGGCCTTAATTGATCACTAGCAAACCTAATTGTAAACATTATGTAGTGATCTAGTGATTCTCATAAGCAAGACAAGAGACTAACAAGAACACTAGGGATATATTTTCTTTCAAAAGCTAAATACACTTCCAGTTTATTAGAGGAGAAACCAAAAATTGAAAAGGAAAAACAGTAAAAATGACAACATTGAAATTTGATAGCTATGGAGATTTTATCTTCTACAAGAGGTCCACCGTCGTGTTGAGCCTGAAGGGCAGAGAGCAAATAGTAAAAAAGATGAATTAAGTAATTATCACACATAGTGAGGCTTATTATTCATTATCTTGTTATATTAAACTAGAAATCTTATGTTAATAGCTAGCCCCATATTCAAGTGAATGTCACATGAGAAATTAATTCTCATCATGACTTCATGAGACCAGCACCAACTTTGGTAACTGCAGCAAGTTATATTTTCCTGTTCATGCTCTAATGAACCGTTCCTATCTAATAGTAGTAGAGTGGAAGGAAGCAAGTGTAATGGTGTATGTGTAACTCTTCGGAAGAATTTTTGGAGTAATTAGGCCTAATGAATGATATATCATGTGGTGATATGAATCTTGATCGTAATGTACATCAGATTTGACTTACATAACATCTAAGGGCCTACAGAAGCTCTACAACAAGAGCAGATGCACCTCCTCCACCATTGCAAACACCACCAACGCCATATTTCCCATTTTTCTGCCTCAGTACCTACAATATCATTGTACTTTTTAGTTAGAAATGGAAAGACCTGTGCATGCATGTTCATACACACATGGAGCAACGTGCTGACAGAATGAGCAACAATTCAGAAAATATTGCAATGGATTAAAATAATGATCCAGTAAAAACATACCCCCAAAAGTGTGACCAAGATACGAGCTCCACTGCAACCCAGTGGATGTCCCAAGGATACAGCTCCACCATGTACATTAACCTTTTCCTGTTAACAGTTTAAAAGAAGTTCACCAACAGAAAATGAATTCTAGTGCCAATAGTAACTGAGTGGGCAAGGCCTAGATAAAGAACTAAATGATAAATGCAACTCATCCTGAGCATTTGATCCATATTTTTCATATGGAAATATCAGAAAATGCACACCATCTTGCATACATAAGTGCAGATAGAAACAAAATAGGTTGAAGTACTCACTGGATTAAGTCCAAGTAGTTTCTGATTAGCAAGAGATACAACCTGCATGTAACATCATGAATTAAGATTTCAACCTCAGATTGATGGACAAATCAGATAAAGTATAAATCACGAAAGCTTACAGCAAAGGCTTCATTTATTTCATAGTAATCAACTTGAGAAGCATCCAAGCCAGCATTTGATAAAGCTTTAGGTATCGCCAGGGCTGGAGTTGTTGTAAATAACTCTGGTGCCTGCACAGCAAGATGTAAATTATCATCAAGCATCATGATTATTGAAACTTAAAAGACAAAGGAATTTAAATTGCATAATATTTAGTCATTTTCCCACTTTAGGTACTTGAAGACACTCTAGTATGATTTTTAGATTCACATGTATTATGTGTAAATGTATGACCTGAGCAGCATCAGCATATCCTGTGATCTTCGCAATCACTTGCAATCCAAGCTTAAGAGCTGTCTCTCCACTCACCAGAACTAGAGCAGCCGCACCATCACTGTCAATGAGGGCAATTTCACATTCAATAAAAGCTTAGGCCCATATCTTCATAAAAGTAGGTTGCACAACCAGCATGAAGAACATTCGATAGATAACACCATTTAGCCTTTAAAATTAAAATTTTCAACACTTAATAATTTTAAGTTGTTTGGTAAAGCTAAAATTCACTTAAAATGATAAGTCAAAATTTTAAATTTCAAATTTATACTAAATACAATAAGTGATTAAATTTTTAAATATTTTTACAATTTAGAAATTATATCACTTCTATTATTCGGCACTTAAATTTTCAGCATTTAATTTCAATTTCACTAAACATCACCTTACATGAAATGAACAATGAACCACTTACAATTACAAATATAACTCATTGGAGTAACTCATTGGAGCCTTGGAGGGTAAATACAAGTTGGCAAAAGTATAAAATAGCAAAAAATAACTTGGCATTTTTTTAAGAGGACAAGGAAACATAATTTTTGCAATTACTCCATACTCCCATGTATTGTAACAAGAAAGTAAACTTCCAACATCAAAACATTCAGATGTTTATGGAAGGAAAGGGGTAAACCTCTGCTGAAGTAATTACAACGCACAAATAGATCATATAAAATATATTTTTTTATTTATAGAAGCAAATAAAGATAGATGATTAGGAAATTGAAATTAAAAAATAATATAACCTTATGCTAGAGGCATTGCCAGCGGTAACTGTGCCTCCATTCTCTTTGAAACTTGGTCGGAGTTTCCTCAATTTTACAGGATCAAACTGGCATAATACTACAGCAAATTAGATGAATGTAACAGCAGAAAAGTTGGCTGGCATTAATTGATATTGCATCTAACAGAAGGCTTATTTGACCAAAGAAAAAAAAATGACATGCATCTAGGAATGGTATTCATATAATGTTTTAACCATTCATCTATATTATCATGAAACAACTCTTGGATATAAAAAAATGCTTGTGTGTCATTGATAATGAAGTATAAATAAATAATATGTACCTTCCCTATGCCTTCATCCTTATCAACAATTGTTGAAGCTTTTCCTCTTCCCCCAGAAACTTCAACCTATATAGTACCAGATTGAGATAAAAGCTATTCACAAAAAATGCAAAGGTAATATTGATTTACATAAAAGTTGTCTAACCGGAACAATTTCCCATGCAAAGGCGCCGCTGTCTTGTGCAGCAATACCATGCTCAAAACTCTGAATAGCATAGTTATCCTGCCATAATTGCCAAGATACTTGTTAAAGTAAAAAAGAAAAAAAAATACAAAAAAAAAAAAAATGAAGAAACAACCATGGAGTTGGAATTTAAAAATGAATGTGAAAAATACTGGTTTTTATGGATTTTATCAGGAAAGAAAAATAATCGACGGTGGAAGCCTACTGGTTAATGATTGCTCCATCGCAGTTCTGAAGGAGATGCATTAATTACATGACTCTGGTTTTAGCAAGACTTACAGTGGAGCATCCTTTAACTATAGTTGATCCTTACAGGCTGTCCCTGATACCAGAGGACCAGTGGCCTGTGATAAGTCGAGGCCACAGATAGGATTCAGCTCAACTCAATCTCAGTCCTAGGATATACAGACCCTTTTAACCATTTTGTTTTATTAGAGCTTAAATTTTTGAGCTGTTAGTAATTTTTTATCATTTCAGCCCTTTTCATTTTAAGCCTACTTTTCTCTTACATACTACAGAAACAGAATCACCAATGCATCTATATTTCTACTGTGGACATGGCAAACCATATTGAATGATCATTTACCAGCTCATCCTTTATATGCAACACCTACACCTTCCTACTGGTCCTTTTTCTAAAAAATAGGGAAAAAAATTGCATCATGAAAATTGTATGTTCACAGGGACACAGAAAACAAGCTGGCAAACACACTGCATAATAATTCCTACTATAATCAGGGTTCTCAAATTCTAGGCAGTAATATAGAGTACACCAAACAAAAAAGTTTATATGCAATCAAATTTTATAGTAGGATTCATTTGAATTTTACTGTAATTGATTTGCAAAAGAATTTTACTATAGAATTCATTAGCAAATGAAATGAATTACTTGTCAAGCTGATTCTGAACATATTGTTTAGATGAGGAAAACAACCCGAATGCCACATGTAATATTGAGATTGATGGAGCAGATGAAAGTTATGATACCTGGTCTTCCCTTGTTATTGAATGATTATCTGCACATATTTCAGCACAACTTCCCATACCAACATCATTATAAACATCCCACAACCCATCTTTCAACATTCCATCAACTAGTGAATCATGTCCAAGTCGAGATCCCTTCCTGCTTGTAATAATTGAGTCAGAAGATATACAAGTAAGTTTCGAAATAATAGTTAGTTATATAAATAAAACTGACACTGACCTTGCTTCAGCCAGGTATTTAGGAGTATTAGACATGCTCTCCATGCCTCCAGCCACAACAACCTCATTGATGCCTAACTGGATACTCTGGGCTGCAAGCATAGTTGCTGCAATATTCCAAAAAAGAAAAGGAGAGAAACCAACATGTTTTAATCATGTTTCCAAAAAATTAAAAAAATTGAGAATAATCAAGCAAATACATCACAATTAGGGGCGCACCTTTCATCCCCGAAGCACAAACTTTGTTAACAGTAGTACAGATTACTGAATTAGGAATTCCTGCACCTAATGCAGCCTGTCTAGCAGGAGCCTGCCCTAAATTTGCACTGAGAACGTTACCAAAGAAAACTTCTTGTACAAGTGATGGATCAACATTGGCCCTTTTAAGAGCAGCTACAAATTAACAAAAAAAAAAAAAACTTAAGGAAGAAATAAACAGAAAATCTAGTAGAAACAGAGATTATCTAAACATCAAACAGCACAACACAACTTGTGTTCTAACCTTCAATGGCTATAGATCCCAGCTTGGTGGCAGGTACAGATGATAGTGTACCAAGAAATCCACCCATCGGTGTACGGGCAACACCAACAACGCAAACATCTGTAGATAATATAAACCAAGGCAATTGAACAGAAACAAGTTAAGTTAATAAACTAATTTGTTGATAGATCTCTTAATTATTAAATAACTCACCAACACCCCAAAAAAATTGCAGACAGATCAAGAACATGGCATAACTCATTGAATACTAGTTTATCAAATTAGCAAAAACTTGAATATATTTTTATCAAAATATAGAAAATACAGTTACCTCTAGGCTTTATTTCTGCTGCTGCAGCTGGGGCCATGGATTACTGCAAATACAAATCAACAACAATCACAAAACTAATTAATTACCCTTTGCTCAACATCAGCCAATTTAAAGATTAATGATAATAAGATAACAAATAAATTAATAATTGAACACAAGCTTTATCAGTACTGCCTAATCTGCTACTAAACAAAGATCTTAGCTCACGTGCTTCACAAACTCGCCCATAGATTAAGCCTCACTTTTCTTTTTCCTCATTCACGCTTTTGGCAAACCAGCAATTAAGGGAACAAAAAACTAGCAAAACTAAACAGCCTTGAATTTATTTATTTTGTAATTAAAAAAATAATTAAACAACAAAAGCAATCACTTAATTTGTTTTTATTTTTATTTTCAAGATCAGTTTGCGGAGAAATTCGAAATTGCGATCTTGTTTCTTTCTCGGGAACCAAACAGAGGAGAAAGAAACAGAATGTAACACTAAAAGCATAGATCAAGAAGTGAGAAGAGGTGAGGAATTTAATAAGATATAAAAATAATGGATTCTATAGTATAAAGCAAAGGCGAAGAAAACGGAATGCCCAGAAATTTTGAAGAAATCGAAAGAGAGAGAGAGAGAGAGAGAGCAAATATACCTGAAATAAAAATAAAGCAGACAGAAAGAGAGAGAGATGGTTATGAGTTATGAGTTATGAGTTATGAGTTATGATTTAAGTAATAGGTGAAAGCAGAGTGAGTTGGTGTATATTATATAGTCACACAGAAAGATGCGAAATGAGCTATAAACTGCCAGCAGTAGCAGCCCAATTTCACGAGAAAATATTGGGTTGTTTGGTATATTATGATTTTTTTTTTATTTAAAAAAAAATAAGTATTAAAAAATATTTTTAAAAAAATTATTATTTTTTATTTATTTAATGTTTATTTAGAAATATTTTGAAAATAAGAAATTAAAAATTAAAAATAATAAATTTTGATTTTTAAAATCTTATTTTTATTTTTAAAAAATAAAAAATAAAAAATAATACCAAACAAACTTTTAATTTTTTTAATTTTTTTTGCTAAAAAATTTTTAGCTGAAAATAGTCGACCATGCCATAGTATTGTTGAATAATGATAATTTTTTTTTTATTTTTAAACAATTTATAAATTACTTGGGATGTGTTATTATTAATAATTCATAACACGTGGCTTTGTTTATTTTGTTTATATTTATTGTTATTGGGTTGGTCGTTGAAATAATCTTGTTTTATTGTACTGAATTAAGGAAGATATGAATTCTTTTTTTTTTTTTCTGTTTTAGAGAGAGCAATTTCCTTTAAATGTTTTTTATAAAAATATTTAATTTTATTTTGATTTATTAAAAAATATTTAATTTTTATTGCTAGAATACGCATGTTTAGGGAAATTATCATTAATAATTCATTATACGTGGCTTTATTTATTTTATTTATATTTATTGTTATTGGGATTGGCAGTTGAAATAATCTTGTTTTATTGTATTAAATTAAGGAAAATATGAATTCTTTTATTTTTTTCTTTTTTAGAGATAGCAATTTCCTTTAATTTTTTTTATAAAAATATTTAATTTTTATTGATAGAATAAAAAAATTAATAAGAATAAAATTAAAACTGAACTTTGTAATGGGTACAAAACAAAGCATATCTTTTTTCACAATATTACAACCAAAACTAACTGCATTTGTGTATATACTTGAAGATGCTCAACATTGCATTATGTATACATACAATACAAGGTGTGGTATCTTTTACTTTTTCTTTATTATTATAATCACTATTAATTTTGCGCAGTTAGTTCTTTAATAATTTATTTAAAATATACTTTTAAATAATATAATCTAGCTAATTAACTGCTACACATTTCATGATATATATATATATATATATATATATATATATATATATATGAAAAATATCTGTACTTTTTAAAATATATTATTTTAAATTTTGAATAATTTTTTTTTAATCCGATGAGTTTTTAAACTTTCTAAATTTTTAAAAATAATTTTATTTAAATATTTTTAGTCATTTTTAAGTCACCGAAGTACTGATTTACAACTCTCCAGCTCCATTTAAAATTTTATTGTAAGATAATTCATATATAATGAATCGGGTAGAGTACATACTTCTTATTGCACAGAAAATGTGTTTTTTAACTTGTGCCACCAATCCAAAAATAATCACGAATGGAAAGCTCTTTTGTCCACAATTTAAAAGCCTCTAATGTTTTTGTGTTCACCAACGTGAATTCTATTTGGGAGAAGAGAATTATTTATCTTTTATGTTGAGTTAACATTAAAAACGATCTTCAGAAAAATTATTTATTTTAAATAGGATATCTGATAACTTTCTACTATTAGGTGGTTATCCTTTTCTACTTAAAATTCTAATAAATAATATCTAAATAATTATTTAATTAACAACTAATGGATCCAATTTTATACACCTATTATACGTATCTGAATCTGACCCATTAATTTCAACACTTATTTTGATATTTAACAACTCAAAAAAATTTCTTATTATCTTTTCTTCAATTTTAGATATTTTAAAGTTAAAAATCAACGCTTCGGTGACCAGAAAATGGTTAAAGACACTTATATGATATTATTTTTAAAAGTTGAAAATCAGATAATAAAAATTGTCTAGACACTAATATAGTAGATTTTAAAAAGTTCATACACTAGTGGTGTAATTTTTCCTATATATAAAGTAAAATTCTAGATTTAAAATTCATTTTTTTGGTTTTTAAAAGGAAGTATAATGCCCGTTTGGAAACTCAAATTTTACAAGAATAAAATTTAATTCTTTTGAATTATAAAAGAAAATAAGTCATTTTGAAAAAATGAAAATTATGTCAAAATAAAAGTATTTTGTAAGTATTTAATTCATTTATTATTAAAAAAAATAAAATATTCGATGAGACATAAATTATCATGTTCCACCAATAATGACCCACCGAGATAACGGAAAATGAGGAACTTAGGACATGTGTTTTCAGGTTATTATTGGAGATTAATTTTTGTCCTCATCAATATTGTTATTTAAATTGAACATGAGTATTTTTATATAAAAGTAAAATGGTAAACTAATTACAATTTTTTTTAATTATTCTAAATGATAGAATTCAAATAAATATTATCATTTTAAATTTTATTATTAATTGAATTAAATTTTATCAATAAAATTTAATTCAATTAAATTATTACAAGTGAGTTTTTCGAAACAATGCGAATAATAGGAATATCAATGTAGCAAGCAATAATTCATGTTTATAGTGAGGAAATATAGTGATAGCTATCAAACAAACATGGAAATCAATTTAAATGTGAAACTAGCAGAATCAGTTGGTTTCAAGGAATTAATTTGTGGACTTTTTTTTTTTTTTTTTTTTTTTTTGGAATTTAACAAATTAACTAATTGTTTCCTTTAAATATCCAATTCAATTATCCTTTCCAAATTGAAAAGAAATTGTAGAGAGAAGTAAATTATGTATAATTATATTGTAAATTTATGCTTTGTGCAGTATTTTATTAAAAATAAAATTAATAATTAGAACAAATAGTTATTAACTTTGTGTATAATTGATGAATTAAATTCAAAAAAAAAAAAAATCCAAATAACAAATAAACTTACAATAAAATTGACGCTCATATATCATTTAATCAAATAAATTAAGTCACATTTTAAAATTAAAATTCAAAGGTGAAGAAAAGAAAATTGTGAAAGAAGATGAATATAAGAAATTAGGAAGAGAAAATAAGGAGGATATATGAATATATAGTAGAATGATTTTGCAATTCTAATACATCAATATTAAATTTATTATGCATTTAATTTTTTAAATGACAACTCTAATTACTTATTTATTATTTTTTTGAAAATGAAAGGAGAACTATTATTGAACATCGTAAGCAATTACATCAATAAGAAAACAAGGAGCAGTCGAAGACCACTCATGGAAATCAAACAAAGAAGAGACTGCATGCGCCAAATAATGGGTTGCAGCATTTGCTCATTTGCTGATCTCCTAATAAAATGAAATTCAGAGGGAATAATCTTATGAAGTAAAGACCTACAATCATCAACTAAGACATCAAAATAGGATATATCTCCATGCGACTTACACAGTGCTTCAACCAATACTAAAGCATCACTCTCCATTATTACATGTGTTAATCCCAGACCCTTCAACTAGCTCAAGGCTTCACGAAAGCTAACGACCTCAACATCCTTAGCATCAAAGTGATTGACTATAGCACCATGTTTTGCAGCAACAAAAATGCCATTTGCATCACGCAAAATACAACCATAAGAAATAAAACTAACATTTTGAATGATCGAGGCATCCAAATTACACTTCAACTAGCTAGGCCTTTGTTTTTGCCACTTTGTAACTTTGCCACTATGAGATTGACGAGAAGAAATGCGAGAAGATAATTGTGCAACCTGCCATTGCTATAGAAAATTACTTGTAGAAATGGATAACTGGCTAGGATTCCCACACTTGTGGTTCCAAACAACTTCATTCCTATTCTTCCACAAACCTCACACCACCATAAAAGCTAGCTCAATCTCTTGCGTATGACATCAAAAGAAAATTCTAAAAACTCAATTAGCAAATGACGAAATATTATTGTGAGGTCTCGCCCGAACGCCCCTCCCCTCGCTCGGGAACTTTAAAGAAAGGCGAGCGATTTTTAAGGGAGGTTAGGTACGAGTTTCAGTGCTCACAATTGGAAGTGGCTATCGCTTCAGAAAATTGATTTAATTTTTGAAAAGGATTCGGCAGTCACCATCCTAATTTATTTAAATGGAAAAATTAAGAGAAAATCCAATTTGACTCTAATTTATTAATCTTTAATTAATTTACCCAATGATAAAAGTCACTAGTCCTTGAACCAAGTTGAGCTTAGGGACTAGATTTTTAGTTTTAAATAATTTCGATTTGACTCTTTGATTTAATTTGACTTTAAAAATTGATTTCATGAATGACAAATATTTAATGACAATTTATAATACATGAGCATGACATAGTTATGAGACATATGGAGGAAATAAAGAGCAAGTATTTAAACATTCACAAGTTAAGGAGAGTGTTCTCTCTAGTCCTTATGGATTCTAGGAGAACCACAAATCGCTCCTTAACTCTAAAAATAATTAACTAATTGCATTAATTTAAAATTACAAGAAAAATATAAATTGATGTTTGCATGAAAAATAAATGGAGAAGGGGATTGATTGAGATTTTGATTTGAGGGTTGGATTCAGATTCCAAGCATACCTACGTACCCCATTGAATGGGGATCAAAACCCACGTAATTCGTTCTACTATGAGGTGGAGGGATTCAGAATTGGTCAGATTGATTTGATTTGATTTGTGATAATTTTGGGATTGGTTAGAGAAGATGATGTACCTTCTCTTTGGGGGATTTTGAGTCGGTGAAGTGATTTTTCGGACCGAAATTCTGTTTTATCGGTTTTGGATGATGAATTTAAATCAATCTCGGAGGAAATTAATTTGATGATTTAGTGGTTTAATTACCTAATTTTTAATTAATTAATCAATTTGATTAATTAATCATTTTAATTAATTAATCATTTTAATTAATTAAAATAATTTTTAATTAATTAACTAATTGAGATTACTCAAAATGAGTGGAAGCTAATTGAAAAATTAATTAATTAATTAAAATTAATTTTTAATTAATTAACTAATTGAGATTATTCAAATGAGTGGAGGCTAATTGAAAAATTAATTAATTAATTAAAATTAATTTTTAATTAATTAACTAATTGAGATTACTCAAAATGAGTGAGAAAATTAATTAAAGAGAGAGAGAGAGAGAGAAAGAGAAGGAAGCAAGTGGATAGCAATTACAAATACCTAAGGTGTGTAGAAAATGAAGGAGAGGATGATGTTATTTATAGGCAAAGTGAAATGAGGGTAGTTTAGAAAGTGAAAGAGTGAAAAGACCAAAAAGAAGAGGGCCTTTTAGGCTGAAAAAATTAGGTTGGAAGGGTAAAATGATAATTTTGAAGTGCAGGTACGGGGTACAGGATTCGAGGCACCGGCAGTGCCTCCGATTGGCTTGGCGGCTCCGCCAGACTATTCGGCGGCTGCTGACGTGGCAGTGGTGACAGTTGGTATGGTGAACAGTGGCCCAGCGGCAGCCGCCAGAAGGCTTGGCGGCTCCGCCAAGGGTTCCGACGGACGGCAATAAAACAGGTTTTTTTTCAATTTTTGGGTCAGTTTTTTTTTGAAACTTCCGGGTCAGTTTCCAGGGATATTATGAAGTCTGAAAAATTATTGTCAGTATCGGTGGACTCGAAATTAATTATCAGACGGATTGACAATCAGTTTTGGTAGAAATCCAGTCAATTTCGGGAAAATGCTTGTCTGGTACAGATAGTTCGGTTAGGGTCGAAAAAGTGACATCAGTCTATGTTGGAAGAAAATAAATCGTTTACTTTTCGGAGGCGCTTCCCCTTTGACCCCTGCCTGTTAATCGGCTAGTAGGACCGCCGTACCGGCTCTACGTAGCGTATGAAATTCAGCATGTATCAAGCTATGGCAGCATCATGAGAGTGCAAAATTGAGAGTTCACAATTATCATAAAAATAGCCCACCGAAATAGAAAGTCAACAATCCTTTACAAACGGACATGAATTGAAAAAATGAAGAATTGTTTCTGGGTGAACACCATAAACAAGACAAAAACCATCTACTTGAACATATCTCGCTAATAACATATCCATAGTAGGAATGCAATTTCAACAAGCTTGCCATATCAGATTCTTAACCTTAAGAGGAACTGAAATCTATCATATTTTATTCCACAAGTCATAAGAGATGTGAGAGTTATCAATAGGAAAGGAATGCATTAGTCTTATATAACCACTTTTCACAGTATACACACTTTTCTTATCCCAAAACCAAAACCATATGTCCTCCACCAATCGAGAGCTAAGAGGGATAGATAAAATATGATCTCTGCCTCTTGAATTAAAAAATTTTGAAACTAAATCTTCCTCCCAACCTACACCATCCACCTTCATCAAACTTTGAACAGAAGCACTTTCTAAGCCTTCAACCATTAGAGTAGCAACCAAAAGATTATCGTCATTAGGAATCAAAGGATCAATCCAAATGTAAATAGAATCACCCTTACCAACTGGAAGATGACAACCCTCTTTTAGCAAATTTTGGGAGGCAAGCACACTATGCCAAATATAGCTTGGATTGTGTCCAATTGTAGCAGTCAAGAACGATAATCTAGGATAGTACTGTGATTTAAATAATTGAGCAACTAGAGAATCAATAGTTGTAATCAGTCTCCATCCTTATTTCCCAAGCATTGTAGGATTGAACTGATGGATCTTATGAAACCCCATACCAACCAACTTCTTTGGACCACACAAGCTATCCCAACACATTCAGTGAATACCTGTAGACCCTCCGCCATCGTGATCCCACCAAAATGATTTCAACATTTTTTCAATCTTAGCACAAAACGACAAGAGAAAAACACTCATAACATAAGTTGGAATAAACTGAAGAACATATTTAATTAGGATCTCCTTACCTGCTCTTGAAAGCATCTTCCTCTTCCAACCTTTCAAGCGATTCCAAATCTTATCTTTAAAAAACAAAAAAACCTCCTTTTTTACTTCTGCTAACTATAAATGGTAGTCCCAAATATGTGTTGGGCACAGCGGATAAATAAATTAGCAGAGTAAAATAATAATACAGGCAATTTAACGTGGTTCACCCTTTGATTTTGGGCTACGTCCACGGGATAAACTCCGAAATATATTTCTTTCACTAATAAAATTAATAGGTACAAGAGAGAGACAATACAATAATTTGAGATGAACCCAAAATAGTATCACTCACAGTGTTTCCTAAAAATACGTCAAAGTATTTTTCTCACTATTTTGTCACTCCCATTTTTAGAAATTATTTCCTAAAACTAATAAAAAAAACTCTCTTCAATTTTTTCTTCACTCTTCAGAGAAATAATTCTCTGGCTTGCATTTACAAATGAAGGTTGGAGGCCTATTTATAGGCCTCCAAAACATGCATGCAAGCTGTCTAAAGTTGGACAGCTTGCAGCAAATCCATTTAAAACAACAAGCACCGAATTCGGTGCTTGTTGTTTTGTGTTTGTTTTTAATTAAATAGTGTGTGGGTCCCTCCATGTGAGAGGGACACCACCACAACAAATCTCCCCCTCCCGATCACATAGAGGGCTTCACCATTCCTGCAGCTAACCGACAGTACTTAAAGTATGGCATTGGTAGAATCTTTGTCAACATGTCCGACCCATTTTCCTCTGTATGGATTTTCTCAAGTTGTAATAGTTTATTCTCTAGCATATCCCTGATCCAGTGATATCTCACGTCAATATGCTTTGATCTAGAGTGGAAGGAGACATTCTTCCCAAGGTGAATAACACTCTGACTGTCACAGAATAACTGATATCTGTCTTGCTGCAAACCAAGTTCATTTAAGAACTTTTTCATCTATAGAAACTCTTTACAAGCTTCCGTTGCTTCTATAAACTTCGCTTCAGTAGTTGACATAGCAACACACTTCTGTAATTTTGACTGCCATGACACAGCTCCCCCTGCAAATGTAATCAGGTAACCTAAAGTAGACTTTCTCGAGTCCACATCGCCAGCCATATCTGCATCTGTGTATCCAATCAACACACGTCTGGTATCTCCAAAATATAGGCATATTTTAAAAGTACCTCGAAGATACCTGAAAATCCATTTCATTGCAACCCAGTGTTCCTTTCCAGGATTTGAAAGGAATCTACTCACAACTTCAACTGCGTGAGCGATATCTGGCCATGTGCATACCATGGCATACATCAAACTTCCAACTGCTGAAGCATATGGAATCTTATTCATTTCTTCCTTCTCCTCGTCTGTAGAATGGCTCTGTTTGGAACTTAGCTTAAAATGATTAGTAAGAGGACAACTAATCATTTTAGCCTTGTTCATATTGAATCTCTGAAGTACTTTCGCAATGTACTTCTCCTGTGACAACCACAATTTCTTGGCGCTTCTATCTCTGATAATACTCATGCCAAGAATTTGCTTCGCTGGCCCCAAGTCTTTCATGGCAAAAGACTTACTCAGCTGCTTCTTCAAGCTGTTGATTTTAGAAATATTCTGGCCACCGATTAACATGTCATCCATATAGAAAAAAAAAGAAAGATAAAATCATCATCTGAGAATTTCTGCACAAAAACACAATGGTCTGAATTAGTCTTCTTGTAGCTTTGCTCCCCCATAACAGACTCAAACTTCTTATACCATTGTCTCAGTGCCTGTTTCAAGCCGTAGAGGCTTTTATTTAATTTGTAGACATAATTCTCTTTTCCTCTTTCTCTGAAACCCTCTGGCTGCTCCATGTATATTTCTTCTTCCAAATCACCATGTAGGAAGGCAGTTTTGACATCCATTTGCTCAACCTCCAGTTCAAGACTTGCTGCTAACCCCAGCACTGTACTGATGGATATCATTTTCACAACTGGTGAGAAAATCTCATCAAAGTCAACTCCTTTCCTTTGGCTGAATCCTTTGACAACTAGTCGGGCTTTATACCGTAGACTGAAACTGTGTTCTTCATGCTTGATCCTGAACACCTATTTGTTTTTCAAGGCCCTTTTGCCTTTTGGCAACTTCACCAGTTCAAAAGTTTTGTTCTCATGCAAGGACTTCATCTCATCTTGCATGGCTTCAATCCATTTTTGCTTGGATTCATCATCCATGGCTTTTTCATAACTCTCAGGTTCTCCCCCGTCAGTGATCGTCACATATTGGTCACTAGGATATCTGGTAGATGGATATCTCGTTCTTTCACCTCTTCTCAATGGAGGTGGATTAGCCATAGATGTTGGTACTGGATAATGAACATCATTATCTTCCTCATCATCATCGTCTTCAGAACCAACTTCTATAGGAGCATCATTTTCATCAGGTGAATTAACCTGGTCTTCATCTCCAACCTCTCTTGGTACCGGTGTTGGAAGAATTAATTCCAAATCTGATGAGTCACCATTGGAATTAGGAACATCCTTTTTGTCACATCCCACTTTCGGGATGGACGGTCCTAGGGCATGGGTAGGCCTAAGGCCACCGAAAACCCGTAGAACCCAATTAACACTATAACTCAATTGCAGTTTGGCGGAGCGCTGACTGCACATATAACACTACCCCAGAATCACAACCTGCAAAACAAGTTACACTTCCAATAATTTTCCTTCCTTATATCCTCAACTTCGTAGCCAATACAAATCCTCCCAATATTTTCCTCACATGTAATGATT
>CATKHJ010484512.1:0-16849 GCA_949750685.1 Vernicia montana
AAGAAACTAAGCTAAAAGAAAACTAAAAGCAAACAAAAGCAAGCAAAGAAAGCAACAACAAGAAGCAAAACAAACTTCAAAACAAATAAAATAAATAAATGAAAAAGGAAGAAAATAAATACCTTTTGATGACGAGGCTTCGGGACGTATGGACGGAGCGGGCGACCGGATCGCAATTCCACCTTGGCTTGACTTGGCAGAACCAAAGCCTCCTAATGGCTACTCGGACGGCTCTTAGGACTCTCTCGAACTGGCTTGAGAGAACCCATAAATGACCACCCAACAAGAACAAAGCTTAGAACTAAAAGGCAGCTCTTTTCGAACCAAGCCTTTAAAAAAAGCTAGCTTTTAACCAATTAGGTTTGATTTTAGCTAGTTTTGAGTGTTAAGTTGTGTAGAAGTGAGTTGGGGGGGCTGGTTTATATAGGAATAGAAGCTAGGGAAGATTTTATGTTTTTCTGATGTGGGATATAGCATTCTGAAGCTTGAAACCGCACACAGGGCTCCTGGGACCGCACACGAAGCTTCTGGGACCGCTCAGGACAAGAAGGACCGCACAGAGCAGGAGGAACCGCACATGCCTGATTTGGGACCGCACATGGCCTGTGCGGTTTCACACAGACCTTTGCGGAACCGTATAGGGCATGTGCGGTCCCTGGAGGGCCCTGTGCGGTCCTCCAGGTCAGACGGGCTGATTTGTCAAATTTTTTGACCCTTTTTTGCCCATTTCAGTTTTTGAGGCTTAATCGTATGTCCGAGGGTTCGGACAGTGCAAAATTCAGGGTTCACAGGTTGCGAATTCTCGAGCCAACCCATCAAGTAAAAAGTTTTTGGCCGTCCGAGGCAAGCTTCCCACCGTCCAAAGCAAGCCGCCGCCCGTCGTCTAAGGCTAGTCCGCCGTCGACCGAGACAAGTCTCCTCCATCCTAAGGTATTTATGTTTTTTCTTTTTCTTTTATTTATTTATCTATTTTTATTTTTATTTTGCTTCCTTTAGTTTTATTTTATTGTTATTATTCTTTATATTGCTTTGTTTGCCTTTTATTATTTCTCTTAAGGTTTCTTTGCATGTCCCCTTCTCTTTCATCCCTTTCATTTAATTAGGTCTTTTATTTCACATATTTTATTGTTTTCCCTTTTTCTTTGTATGCTCCCTTTCCTTTCAATCCTTTTCTTTTTAGTCAATCACTTTAGAAATTGCATGTTAATTAGAACCTAATTTAATTAACTTGGTAATCAACTTGAATCGATACATTTGTTTGTTAATTAGAACCTGACTTAATTAACAACTTGGTAAACAGTTTTACTTGTTGAATCAATTAATAAACCTTCATTTTTATCAATCAATCTGAAACATGATAAAAGACTCAAACTAAACAAACTCCCTTCGCAAGATGGGCAAACTACGTGGATTTTGATTCCCATTCAAAGGGATACGTAGGCATGCATGTCTAAAGCATCAAATCCAATTCTGTGTTTTCTTTTGTTTCTTTGATTATTGATTTAATTTAGGAAATGTGTGACTCTCCTAGAACCCATAGAGGCTAGAGGGAGTATCCCCTAATTTGGTTTATGTTATAAATTTAACATTTCTATTGCCTTCTTTATTTAATTCTTTTATTGCTTTTATTACTTCTTTTACTACTTTACTTTAATTTATGCATATTTGATTATTCATTCATTTATAACTGTTCATGAAATTTATTTTAAACCATTTTGTATTAAACTTGCCAAATTAATTAAAATGAACTGAAAACTTATTCTCCGAATCCTCTTTGGTTTCTAGGCTAGTGATTTTTTTTCCTTTGGAATATCATTTAGAGTCATTAATGGATTTTTCCTTACTTTTCCCAATAAATAAATAAATTAAGGTGGCGACTCCCAAAACACTTTTCAAAATCAAACAATTTGAACTCGAGGGTTCCATCGTGAGTACCAACCCGAATGAGCATTTCAATCCCCTCTAGCGAATCGGACCGGTGCTCGGGCGAGACCTTACAGTTGGCGACTCCACTGGGGAAAAATTCTTTTTTTATAAAAGTCAAGTGGACTAATAATTGGTTTAAAACAAAAGTTTGGCACTTTTAATGCAAAAATGGCTTTCATGCATCACTTACATAGGCTCATTGCCTTCCAACCTAGATTTCTTAGGAAAACAATGGATAGAAAGTAACATTGAGTGGGTAACCTTCATCAGATCTGCTTATCGATAGTAGAATAATCCACCCCGTGATGTATACGAGTATGCACGTACTGTTGAACCCACACGAGGCTATTTGACTCACATATGGTTAGGTATATCGCTGCTCCAGTGTGACGGGTACCCTATGCAAGCCACCCTTACCCTTTCATGTAATGAACCTAGAACCTGACCTTAGGTTGTATGTACCATAATCAAAGCCTTGCACAAATTGTATATCCATGAAATATTTTTTCCCATGCACATCATGCATCCATCATATACAAAACAACATGCATTCATCTCAAACCTAGGTTATACATTGAATCGAAGAAGGGTCGAACACTCTCACCTCGATCCAATCACCCTTAACCTTCATCACTTTGACCCTACCCTTTATCTAAGGTACCTTACCCAATACCTTTAGCCCAACATACTACCCTTAAGTCCAACACCCTTGGCCCATTATCTCCACAACCCATTACCCCTAAGCCCAACAACCTTGGCCCAATATACCAGACCTCCAAAGCCCAATACCTTTGGCCTAGCATGCTACCCCAAGTCCAAGACCTTAGCCCATCCTACCTTAAGAAATCCTCAAAACCCAATACCTTTGGCCCATCAGACTTAAAAGCCAACAAAAAAAAAAAAAGTTGGCCCATAACACCGAAGGGAATCCTTTTCCCTTAGAGTTTATATATCCCTACTCCCATTATCTTTTCATATCCTCACCCACCACTCACTAGGTTTTCTTTGTTTTTTGCCTTAAGGTACCATGGACACCATCTTTAAAAAGCAAGAGGAAAGGCTCCAAGCTATTCTTACCTCTGCTCTTAATGCACAATAAGTCCAAATTGAGGAACAATGAAAATCTATCATTGAGGAAGTTCATACTATGATTAGCCAAACCATCCTTAATCCGACCAATCTGAACCCAGTTTTGGACCGGACCACCCTAAATCTTAATCGAGCCAATCCTGTTCTAGCCCAAACTCATGATAATACTACTTCATCATCCAAAACAACCATTGACCTTACAGACAAGAGAAAGGCTGTTGCTAGTACCCTTAAACCCAATAAGGTTCCAGACATCATTACCCAATCTACTACTTCATTTCCTGCAAATCCTTTTCAAAGGAAGGAAGCTTTCTCTCACCCTGACCTGAGAAAATTCAAGGAGAAACTTGAAGCTATGGAGAGAACCATCAAAACCCTAAAGCATCGCAGTGACTTGATTGATATGGATAGCTTGACCTTGTTCCCTGATACCAAACTTCCTCCAAAATTCAAAGTGCCTGAACTGGAGAGTTTTGATGGAACCTCTTGCCCCAAGATCCATATGAAAATATATGTGGGGGCAATGTAGCCTTTGGGACTTAGCAATGAGCTCCTTGCTCAGTTGTTGCAGCAATCCCTAACCAGTGTTGCCAATAGATGGTTTCTTTCACTAGACAAGAGCCAAAAGAGAACATGGGATGATATCTGTCATACTTTTGTCAAGCAATATCAATACAATACTGAAGTGGATGTCACCAGGCGTGATTGGAAACCACCAGACAACTTCCAAATGAGTCCTTCTCTATGTTCCTTACAAGGTAGAGGGCTAAAGCAGCTCAAATGGTAAACAGACCAATCGAGCAAGAACAAGTAGACATCCTTGTCAAGAACCTATTTCTAGCCTACCAAGCCCACTTATTAACCCAATACCTACCCACCTTCAAAGCTTTGGTTGCAACTGCATCAAGGGTTGAAGATTGCATCCGAAGCGAACAATTTCAACCTGAATTCTCCACCACTGATCTAAATAGTGATAAAGAATATGAACCCCATGACCTTTGAGGCTAAGACTGAAATGCCACTTTCCTTTTTAAGCTGAATCCATCACTGTGATCTATGCATCTTCACCAAAGTAGAAAACAGACCCCACCTCACTATTACCTAAGTATAATGTTATGGAGGAGTTCAAGCTCAACTGATCTGACTTGTCTGAAATTGAATCCAAATCCAAATTAGAGTCTGAGTCCATGTTCAGAGTCCAATTTTGAGTTCGAGTCTAAGTCTATCATTTTTGTATTCTTCTTCAATTTTGTACAATCTTCTCATTTTATAATAAAACATTTATGTTTTTCATGCACATCTCTTTTCCCATCTTTCTTGTTTAGTCTAAAGTAGTTGTGTCTCAAAATAAATAAATAAATAAATAAAGATCAATGGATTTCGGCAAATGTTTGCATTTCACTATGATCACCACTATGATTTTGACAAATAAAAAATTGAGGTATTATTGTGCCCGCATCAGCAGCCTTCACCAGCTCCTAATCAAAGGATAATCGAGATAATAAAAAACACCAAGTGGTGATCTCTTCAATTGGAGCAGGCAAAGCCAAAGGCAATCTAATAAAGTTACCCATTGCACTTTTGGGTAATCAAGCATAACACCTCAAGAAAGGGGCAACAATCTCAAAAGGACCTGTTATCCTCACAAGATTTCTCTTTAGACCAAGAATTCAACGGAATGGTCTAAACAAAGGTCGGAGCCCCAAGATGAAGCAAAACAGTAACCCAAATCATGGTGGAATAATTTTTTTAAAAATGCCAAATTTCATTGACTAGCTCGCTAAGTTGAAAACTCGAAAGGGTAGCTCGAGCAAAAGTTAGAGCTAAAAAAAAAAGGAAAAAAGAAAGAAAAAGAGTCATCTTAGTCAAATCATTATGTCCCTTATGTTCTTATCCCACATTAAGGGCATATCTTCCTAAGTCATCATCCTTTGGTTGACCCCTCATTAGGGGCTTACCTTCCGAATCATCTTTTGTTAATCCATCATGAGCATGTCCTCTATATCGTCCTCTGGCAATCCATCATGTCTCTTAGCTCAAGTAGCTAAGTATTCCTTATCATTCAATAGGGGCATATCCTTCCTATCATTTGTCACTTCTCTTAGCTCAAATAGCTAAGTAGCCCTTATTATTCAATCGGGCATATCCTTCCTTTCATCCGTCATGTCTTTTAGTTCAAGCAGCTAAATAACCCTTATCATTCATTAAGGGTATATCTTCAAGTCGTCTGTCAAGTCTTTTAGCTCAAAAAAGCTATATAGCTCCTATCATTAATCAAAGGGCACGTCTTCTAAGTCGTTGTCCAAAATCAATCCAGTGTCTCCCCCAAGAGTCCTGTCACTCTAAGAGTATATTTGATCTCAGACAATAAGATAACTTGTACTTGTCTTCTCCATAAATCTTGCTACGATAACAAAATCATACAACCTCCCTACCACACTCCAAAAGGTCTAACCTACCTTTCTTTCAAAGCTAGGTCTCCTTAGTGAAATATCATCTTCCAAAAGCCAAACCCACCAAAATTCCAAGTCTCTCAAGACTCATGATCCTTGAAGCCTAGTTTCTTTAGAAAAATTAAAGTCGAGCCATGACTCCCCAAGGCTTATCATCCTCAAGCTAATTAAAAAGGGCTCGAACCAGTCGAAGCCCATCCCATGCTTCTTTAGCAAATCATACCATTCCTCCAAAACCAAACCTCCTTGGAAAATCATACCATCCCTCCAGATCTAAGCCTACTTGGCAAATCATATCATCCCTTTGGATGAGAAAAATCAACCTTGTAAGCCAACTGGTCAAATCACCTCCAAAAGCCATGTCCAAGGCAGACTCTTAACAAATGGGTCACATAAATCCAACTCATAATCTTCACTTTTAAAAAGGCTAAACCTGATCGAGCCTTCCTACCTGACATTATCTAAGGCCAAATATAACCGAGCATTCCCACCTAATCTTTTTTAAGGCCCAATTTAATCGAGCCTTCCCGCCTAATCTTCTCCAAGGCCAAACTAATCGAGCCTTCCTACCTAATATTCTCTGAAGCTAAACCTGACCTAGCCTTCCAAGATAACTTTGCATGCCATACTTGACTGAGCCTTCCAAGCATGACCTCCTCCAAGGCCAAAACCCGACCTAGCCTTCCAAAATAACCTTCAAGGCCACACCTGACCTAGCCTTCCAAGAATGACCTCCTCCAAGGCTAAAACCTAACCTAGCCTTGACTTCCTCCTAAAGTCAAATAACCGAGCCACTTTTCATCATCCTTCTAAAATGGGGGCACTTTTTCTCCTAAAAGATCAGCACTCTTATACCAAGTTGACCCTTCGCAGGTTCAAGGTATCCAATTTATAAAAATCTTTGCATATTCAGATGCATTGGACACTAAACATGTCGCTAATTAGAGCTCCTGCATCAAGATAGATCATCAATCCAAATTTCATAAATCAAGATGAATCATCAATCCGAATTCTATTAAATCAAGACGGATCATCAATCCAAATTTCGTTAATCAAGACGGATCATCAATTCGAATTCCTGGATCAAACATTCATAAGATCCTTTACCCAAACTAATCAATCTTAAATCAAACCTATCCTAGGATAGCCTTAGGATTCAAACCTTAAATCTGAATTAGGTTTCCCTTATAGAATCAGACCCATTCTAGGATAGCCTTAGGATCTTTTACCCAAGCAGACTGGGAATATCACTTTCATTTTAGATTTTCCCAAGCAAATTAGGAATATCACTTCATCCACCCATAAATTTCTAGCAATGATCACCTAGATATCCCTATGGTTCCTTTTTCCATCTTTCTCAGATTCAATCATCCTTCACCCAAACATGTCCAAACAGTGACATATACATCACTTTGGTTCCTTTTTCCATTTCCTCCTACTCAGGTTCACTATCTTCAGAATCACCTTACAAATAAGACAATTTTGATGAGGGGGCAGTTGTGAACCCTTAATTTTGCACCCTCTAGCATACAACCAAACTTTAGAGGCACCTAGGCTTGGTAAATAGACCTTCAGAAGCCGAAATCGCCAAAATCCTAAAAATTGGGAATCCGAGCCCGGGACTCAAGACCCATCCCTCAAGCCTCTAAAGCATCCTTAGATCATTCAGGATTGAATATGGAGCACAACGCAATTGAAATCGCAAAAAACAGAGTTGAAACTTGTCAAAACAGCTAAAATTGGTGAAACCAGACGTCAAAGGCAACAAGTGACCGCACAAGGGCTGTGTGGAACGTGTGCAGTCCAAAAGTGGCCTTATGCAGTCATCACTTAGGCTGTGCGGTCATCATTTGTCTTATGCAGTCCTGAATGCCCTGTGTAGTTTTGAGCATCAGAACATCAAATCCCACATTGAAACTTTGTGTTTTCAACCTCCAATCTTCTCCCTATATAAAAGAGACCCCCTAGCCCATTTAGCATCAGAAAATTTGCTTGATCAACCCTTTGATCTCAAAGCAAACAGTTTTTAAGTTTGGTCCGAAAGGAATGAGCATTTTAGTTTTAAAGTTTCTTTTTCTTGCTTTGATATTGCTCTTTGCTTTGCAAAGCAAGATTGGGTTACGACTTCCCGAGTCGACCCATCAAATCAAAAGTTTTTCACCGTCCGAGGCAAGCTTCCTGCTATCTGAAGCAAGTCGCCGCCCGTCATCCGAGGCTAGTCTGCCGCTGACCGAGTCAAGTCTCCTCCATCCTAAGGTATTTATGTTCTTTCTTTTTCTTTTATTTATTTATTTATTTATTTTTCTTCCTTTAGTTTTATTTTATTTTTATTATTCTTTATATTACTTTGTTTGCCTTTTATTATTTCCCTTAAGTTTTTTTTTGCATGTCCTCTTCTCTTTCATCCCTTTCTTTTAATTAGGTCTTTTATTTCACATATTTTATTATTTTCCCTTTTTCTTTATATGCTCTCTTTCTCTTTCAATCCCTTTCTTTTTAGTTAATCACTTTAGAAATTGTATATTAATTAGAACCTAATTTAATTAACTTGGTAATCAACTTGAATCGATGCATTTGTTTGTTAATTAGAACCTGACTTAATTAACAACTTGGTAAATAGTTTTGCTTGTTGAATCAATTAATCAACCCTCCTTTTTATCATTCAATATAAAACATGATAAAAGGCTCAAACTAAACAAACCACATTTGCAAGAAGGGCGAACTATATGGATTTTGATTCCTATTCAAAAGGATACTTAGACATACTTGTCTAAAGCATCAAATCGAATTAAAATAAACTTTCTTCCTCTCTCACTTTCTTCACATAGTTTAGGTTCTATTTTTTCTTTTGTTTCTTTGATTATTGATTTAATTTAGGGAATGTGTTACTCTCCTAGAACTCATAAGGGCTAAATGGAGTATCCCCTAATTTGGTTTAGATTGTAAATGTAACATTTCTATTGCCTTCTTTATTTAATTCTTTTATTGCTTTTATTACTTCTTTTACTGCTTTACTTTAATTCCTGCATATTTATTTATTCATTTATTTATAACTATTCATGAAATTTATTTTAAGCCATTTTGTATTAAACTTGCAAAACTAATTAAAATGAACTGAAAACCTAGCCCCCGAATCCTCTTTGGTTTCAAGGCTAGTGATCTTTTTTTCTTTGGGATATCATTTGGAGTCATTAATGGGTTTTTTCCTTATTTTTCCCAATAAATAAATTAATTAATGTGGCGACTCCGAATACACTTTTCAAAATCAACCAATCTGAACCTGAGGGTTCCATCGTGAGTACAAACCCAAATGGACATTTCAATCTCCTTTAGCGGATCGGACCGGTGCTCGGGCGAGGCCTCACACCAGGTTGAATTAATTATTTCAGATTTTAATTAACTAACCTAAGTGAATCAATTAAAATAAAAGAATTAGTAAAGAGCCCAAAGGGGAAGAAGAGAATAATCCCAATGAGGGAAAAATAAATAAATAATGAAAAGAATAATCCCAAGGAGGGAAAAAATAAATAAATAGTGAAAAGGAAAAGGGAAAGGAAAAAAAGCTTACCTTGCTCTTGTGCGGCTTTGAGATGAAGGAGACTTGTCTCAGACGGTGGGAAACTTACCTCCAACGGCGAGAAGAGGGTCTGCTCGGGAAGTCGTAACACAATTTGCTTTGCAACACAAGGAGCAATAGCAAAGCAAAAAATAAAATAAAATTTAAAACTAGAGAGCTTGTTCTTTGGTGGAACAAGCTTATGGGGATGGTTCGCTTGTTACAAAAACTAATCAAGCAAGCCAAGAAGTTAAGAGCTCCTAGAGGTGAGAAAAACTGAGTTAGGAGGCCTAAATATATAGTGGAAGGGGTTGGGAATAATTATTTGCATTTTCAGATGTGGGATTCTCGATTTCCAAGCACAAAACCGCATAGGAGGCTTCTAGGACCACACACGGAGCTTTTTGGACCGCACAGCAAGGACGGTGATAGCATAAGGCATATTTTGGACCACACATAAGCTGATTGGCCGTGTGCGGTTTTGGCGTCCGATTTCTCTGATTTTTGCCTTTTTGTCCCGTTTCAACTCTGTTTTTCACGATTCCAGTTGCATTGTGCTCTGTATTTAATCCCGAATAATCTAAGGATGGCTTAGAGGCCTGAGGGAAGGGTCTCAGGTCCCGAGGCTCAAATTTTCAATTTTTAGATTTTTAGCGATTTCGGCTTCAGAATATCTGTTTACTGAGCCTAGGTGCTTCTAGGATTCAAATGCATATTGAAAGGTGCAAAATTAAGGGTTCACATTGCCCCCTCATCAAAATTGGCTTTTTCTAAAAAGCGATTCTGATGATACTGAACCCGTGAAATAAGGATGGAATGAGGAACCAAAGTGATGTCTAGGTCAATATTTGGACATGTTTGGATGGGTAAAATGATGAAGGAAGATGATAAAAGGAACCAAAGGGATGTCTAAATTAGGATTTGGATATGTTTGGGTGACAAAGATGATTGAATTTGTGGAAGATGACAAAAAGAACCACAGGGATATTTAGGTAATTGTTTCTAAACATTTATGGGTGAAAGTTCGTTTGATAAATGAAAGCGGGAAAATGAACTAGAGGGATATCAAGGTCAATAGCTAGATATTTCTAGGTGAAAGATATGACTGACTTGGATAAAAGGTGGGAAAAGAAACCAGACGGATGTCTAGGTTAGACATGTCTGGGTGAAGGATTTGTTTGACTTTAAGATAGATGAGGATGGAAAAGGGAACCAAATTGATGCCTAATTGAGAGATTAGATGATTCTAGGTGGATGATGATAAGGAAATGGAAAAAAGAACCATAGGGATGTCTAAGTGATCGTTACTAGACATCTATGGGTGAAAATGATTGATAAAAGAAAATTGCTCCCGGTATTTTTGGGAGATTTGGAATAGAAGTAATATTCCCAATGAAAGTGATATTCCCAGTCTGCTTGGGTAAAAGATCCTAAGACTATCCTAGGATGGGTTTGATTATAAAAGGAAAACCTAATTCAGATTTAAGGTATGGATCATAAGGCTATCCTAGGATGGGTCTAATTTTAAAGTTGAGATTGATTGATTTGGGTGAAAGACTCTATGACTGTTTGATTTAGGAATTCATATTGATGATCCATCTTGATTGATGGAATTCAGATTGATGATCTGTCTTGATTAATAGAATTCGGATTAATGATTGTCTTGATTTATGGAATTCAAATTGATGATCCGTCTTGATTCGGGGGCTCTTATTAGCGACCTGTTTAGTGTGAAATGCATCTAAATATGCAAAGATTTTCATGAATTAGATACCTTGAACCCGTGAAGGGTCAACTTGGTATGAGAGTGCTGATCTTTTGAGAAAGAGGGTGCCCTCATTTTGAAAGGATGAGGAAAAGTGGCTCGGTTATTCGGCCTTAGGAGGAAGTCAAAGCTAGGTCAGGTTTTGGTCTTAGAGGAGGTCATGCTTAGAAGGCTCAATCAGGTGCGGCCTGGAAAGGTTATCCTAAGAGGCTTGGTCAGGTAGAACGGCTCAGTTAGATTTGGCCATGGAGAAGGTTATCTTTGGAAGGCTTGGTTAGGTTTGGCCTAGAAGGTTATCTTGGAAGGCTCGTTAGGTTTGGCCTTTTCAAATGTGAACATTGTGGGTTGGTTTTGTGTGACCCATCTATTAAGAGTCTGCCTCTGAACATGGCTTTTAGAGGTGATTTGACCAGTTGGTTTACGAGCTTGATTTTGCTTGTCTAAATGACTTGGACTTTAGGGATGATATGGCTTACCGAGGAGGCTTGGTTTTGGAAGGATGGTATGATTTTCCAAAGAGGCTCGGATTTGGAAGGATGGTATGATTTGCCAAGGAGCTATGGGATGGGCTTTGATTGGCTCGGGCCCTTTTTAATCAACTTGAGGAGCATAAGCCTTGGGAGCCAAGGCTGACTTTGGCTTTGGCAAGTAAATTGGGCTTCAAGGATCATGAGTCTTGAGAGACTTGAAATTTTAGTGGGCTTAGCCCTTAGAAGATGAGATTTTACTAAGGAGACCTAGGTTTGAAAGGATAGTAGGTTGGACCTTTTGAAAAGTGTTAGGCAGGTTGAATGATTTTGCTATCGTAGTATGATTCATAGAAAAGATAAGCATAACTTATCTTATTGTCTGAGATTGAATAGACTCTTAAAGTGACAGGACTCTTGGGAAGACACTGGATTGATTTGGATGATGACTCAGAAGACGTGCTCTTGGATGGATGATATAAGCAATTTAGCTTTTTGAGTTAAGAAACGTGATAGGCGACTTGAAGGATATACCCTTAATGAATGATAAGGGCGACGTGATGGATGACAGGAATGATATGCCCCCATTAAATGATAAAGGCAATGTGACAGATGACAGAAGATTAACAGAAGATGATTTGGAAGGTGAGCTCCTAAAAGGGTTTTCAACTCGACGAGCTTGCTCTAATTTCTGTTTAAGCCGCCCTTTCGAGTTTTCAACTTAGCGAGCTAATTAATGAATTTTGGCATTTAAAAAGTAATCCACCATGATTTGGGCTACTTCTTTCCTCCATCTTGGGGCTCTGACCTTTGTCTAGACCATTCCATTGAATTCTTGGTCTAAAGAGAAACTTTATGAGGATATTAGGTCCTTTTTTAGATTGTTGCCCCTTGTTGAAATGCTATGTTTGATTACCCAAAAGTGCAATGGGTAACTTCATTGGATTGCCTTTTGCTTCAAATGCTCTATCTGAAGAGATCACCACTTGATGTTCTTTATTATCTTAACTATCCTTTGGTTGGGAGCTTGGTGAAGTAGCTGCTGATGTGGGCACAAGAAACACCTCAAGTTTTGAATTGTCCAAGTCATAGTGGTGATCATGGTGAAATGCAAATGTTTGCCAAAATCCATTGATTTTTTTATTTATTCTTTTTTTAAGACACAACTACTTTAGACTAAACAAGAAAGATGGGAAAAAAGAAG
This sequence comes from Vernicia montana, assembly GCA_949750685.1. Classification (NCBI taxonomy): domain Eukaryota; kingdom Viridiplantae; phylum Streptophyta; class Magnoliopsida; order Malpighiales; family Euphorbiaceae; genus Vernicia; species Vernicia montana. Next base: position 12,461 of record CATKHJ010484512.1, read on the forward strand.
TGCACGAAAAATATAAATGTTTTATTACAAAATGAGAAGATAGTACAAAATAGAAGAAGAATACAAAAATGACATACTCAAACTTGAACTCAATCTTGGACTTTGAACATGGACTTAGATTTGAATTTGGATTTGGACTCGGACTCAGATTTGGATTCAATCTCAGACAAGTCAGATCAGTTGAGCTTGAACTCTTCTATAAAATGTTACTTAGGCAAAGGTAAGGTGGGGTGAGGTAGGGTCTGTCTTTCACTTTGGTGTAGATACATGGATCATAGTGATGGATTTGGCTTAAAAAGGAAGGTGGCATATTGTTCTTAGCCTCAAAGGTCATGAGGTTCAAATTCTTCATCACTATTCATATCAGTGGTGGAGAATTCATCTTGAAATGATTCCCTTTGTATGCAATCTTCAATCTTTAAAGCGGTCACAACCAAAGCTTTGAAGGTGGACAGGTATTGGGTTAGCAAATGGGCTTGGTAAACAAGGAGTAGATTCTTGACAAGGATGTCCACTTATTCTTGTTCGGTTGGTCGGTTTACCATTTGAGCAGCTTTAGCCCTCCACCTTGTAAGGAACATGAAGAAGGACTCACTTAGAAGTTTCTTAGTGGTTTCCAAGTCACGCCAAGTGACATCCACTTCATTGTTGTAATGATATTGTTTGTTAAAGGCATGATAGATATCATCCCATATCCTTTTCTGGCTCTTGTCTAGTGAAAGAAACCATCTAATGACAGCACCAGTTAGTGATTGTTGGAACAGTTGAGAAAGGAGCTCATTGTTAAGTCCCAAAGACTACATTGCCCCCATATATATCTTCAGATGGGTCTTGGGGAAAGTAGTTCCATCAAATCTCTCGAGTTCATGCATTTTGAATTTATGAGGAAGCTTGGCATTAGGGAACAAGGTCAAGTTGTCCACATCAATTAGGTCACTGCAGTGCTTTAGGGATTTGATGTTTTCTCCATAACTTCTAGTTTCTTCATGAGCAATTTGATGTCTAAATGGGAGAAAATTTCCCTACCCTAAAAAGGATTAAAGGGAGAGGAAGGGTTAGAATGGGTGAAGGTGTTTGGCACCAAGGTAGTGTGGGGTGGTTTGGTTGAGGTTAGTTTGATTGATCATGGCCCGCACTTCATCAATAATGAATTGCCTTTGTTCTTTGAATTAGGCTCATTGAGCATTCAGAATAGCTTGAACATTCTCCTCTTGCTTTTCAAGAAGACTGGTCACGAGTGTGGTCAAGGTAGCCATGTCAGTCGGGTTAGCCATTGGTACCTTCAAGCAAAACCAAAAAGAAATCCAATGAGTGGAGAATGAAGATATGAAAAAGTGATGTGAGTAGGGGTATACAGACTCTGAGGGAAAAGGATTCCCTATGGTGTTATGGGCCAACTGTTATTGAGCTTAAAGTAAGATGGGTTAAAGGTGTTAGACTTAAGGTATTGGGTAAAGTGATCTTGAACAAGGGGTAGGGTCAAAGAGATGTTATTGGTATTGCGGACCTAAGGTGTCTAGGTTTTTGGATAAAGGTCAAGGGTAAGGATAATGGTGTTTTGGTTAAGGGTTAGGGTAAAGGTGTTTATGGGTAATGGGTTAAGGTGGTGGTGTTTATGGGTAATGGGTTAGGGTGGTGGTGATTAGGTTAAAGGTTTAGGGTGATAGTTTAAGGTTTATGGGGAAAAGGTGATTGGAATAAAGGTAAGGGTGTTTGACCCTTCTTTGGTTCAAGGTATGACCTAGGCTTGAGATAAATGTATGATTTTTTTTGTACATTATGAATGCATGATATGTATGGAAAAAATATTTCATGAAGATGCAATTATGTAAGGCTTTCATTATGGTACATACAACCTAAGGTCAGGTTCTAGGTTCATTACATGAAAGGGCAAGGGTGGTTGGAATTGGGTACCCGTCACACTAGAGCAATGATATACCTAACCACATGTGAGTCAATAAGCCTCGCGTGGGTCCAACAATACGTGTTTACTCATTACACCTTTGAAAAGATCAAAGGATTCATCGCAGGGTGGATGATTTCACTATCGGCGAATAGACCCAAAGAGGGTTACCTACTCGATGTTACTCACTATCCATTGTCTTCCTAAAGAACTAGGTTGAAAGGCAAGGATCTTATACAAATGATGCATGAAAAGTCACAATTATAATAAAAGCCAAACTTTATTTTTAAATGATAAATGTATAATTTATGATATTTTACCCATGGTTTTTAGCACACTTTATTGTTAAATTGAGTTTAATTTGTTTGTTCAAGTGCTTTTCAGAGTAAATTTTAGGAATTCTTCATATTTTGAAATCCCATGATCGTTTGAGCCGGAATCACAGATGAGAGTCGAGGAACAAAGTGTTTTTCAGCTGATGCCTCTAATGATATACCTAGAATGGTACGGCCGTACCATTACCTGTCTTGGGCGTACCATTACCTGTCTGGATAGTTTTTAAAAGGTCAATTTCCTTATGTACAGAACGTTGATACACCCAATGATACGGGCATATCATTGGGCGTATTAGGCCAATTTCCAGGGGTATAAAAGTTAAACTGAAACAAACCTAAAGGGGGTTGGTTTTTTGGAATGGAGGTCGACTTTCTCTAAGAAAGAACAGAGTTTTTGCAGCTAAAATCGAAGGTGGAAATCCAATTACTACAAGTTTCAAATCAAGAATTGAAGATTAAAGCAAATAACTTCGAATCGTCTATCATGGATTGTTTGATTTCCTTTTTATTTATCTTTTACTCTTATTTCCAATCTATTGTTATGAACTAATTTTCCATATACCTATATAGATGATGAATCCTAGATCTTCTTGAATGAATTGAATAGTTTAATCAATTTAATCATTTATTGAATTAGCTTATCTTTATGAATTAGTTACCCCTAATTAGCAATTGCATGCTTGTTATTTAGGTGTTGTTTTCTTATTATTGGTTTGAGAAAACTTGACCAGAATGGAACACTCATAGAGATTGGGGATTGATTGGAGTGCTAGAGATAGACCCACAAGATCTTTTGGTGTATTGTTCTTTTTTATTAATGCATGAGCTAGTTGATTTAGTCTGAGATGAGAGTCCTTGCATTTTATCTAGTGATTAGGGATTGTTACGCTTGAGAGAGGTTTCAATCTAGATTAGTAAAATACCAATTTAATTCATTATTTGATTTAATTGAGTTACTGTTCATGAAACACATATCAGGTCTAGGAGGATTCTATATCTAGGTATTTTCCATCATCAATTACTTTTGCAAATTATCTCTATCTCTTAGTTTGAATCGTTTAGTTTAATTAGCTGTTTTTAATTTAACTATTTCTTAAACAATTTGATTCACTAAACAACTTTCAAAATTTGAGCTAATACTTGTTGCTTGTCCCCTGTGGAATGATAACTCACTCACTAATATATTACTTGAGCGATCCGTACACTTGCAGTAGCATAGCATAGAATTAGCGCATCATTAAACCAATTATTAGTTCTCTTTATTTTCTTTTTATTAAAAAGAAGGTGGTCCCTAGTGGAGTCGCTAACTGTGAGGCCTCACCTGAGCACTAGTCCGAACCACAAGAGGGGAATCGAAATGCTCATTTAGGAAAGAATTCACGATGAAGCCCTCGAGCTTAGATTGATTGATTTTGAAAAGTGCTTTAGAGTCGCCACCTCACTTTATTTTTATTTGGAAAAATATAAGGTAAAAACCCATTAATGACTCCAATTTTTACCCCAAAGGAAAAGTACACTAGCCTCGAAACCGAAGAGGATTCGGGGACTAGGTTTTCGATTTATTTCAACAAAATAAGTTTGGCAATTAACATAAAAGTGACTTAAAAATGGATTTCATGAATAGTTTAAAATGCATGATCAATTCATAAAATGCATAAAAGAAATAAAATGGAAACCCAACTAGTGAAGAAGGTGATGGGGGAGAAGTTGATTTATTTTAATTGGATTCGATATTTGGACCAAACATGCCTGCGTATCCCTTTGAATGGGAATCAGAACCCACGCAGTTCTCCCTTCTTGCGAAGGGGTTTGTTTAGTCAAACCACTTTATCATTTTTTTATTGATTGATTGATTGAGTTGATTGATTTTAATTGATTACCAGGTTGAATTAATTATTTCAGATTTTAATTAACTAACCTAAGTGAATCAATTAAAAGAAAAGAATTAGGCAAGGAGCCCAAAGGGGAAGAAGAGAATAATCCCTATGAGGAAAAAATAAATAAATAATGAAAAGAATAATCCCAAGGAGGGAAAAAATAAATAAATAATGAAAAGGAAGAGGGAAAGGAAAAGAAGCTTACCTTGCGCTCGTGCGACTTTGAGATGAAGGAGATTTGTCTTGGACGACGAGGAACTTGCCTCGGATGGTG
>CATKHJ010484564.1:0-26586 GCA_949750685.1 Vernicia montana
TCAATAATATATAAGTAAAATTTAATTTTTATTAATTATAAAATTTCATTTTCAAATTAATAGTTGCAATATATATATATATATATAAAAGAACCTTTTAAATCGGTTCTAGTTTCGGTTCTTTGGTTCGGTACGGTTCTTGGTATGAATAACTTATAATCTCCAGAACCGTACAAAAAAAAAAAAAAATCAGGATGGTTCGGTTTGGTGAAAGTCAAACGGTCAACGGATATTTTTCGATTCTAGATATTTTTGATTCGGATTTTCGGTACGGTTCGGTATCTCCAAGTCCCGTGCTCAGCTCTACTTAGTACTCTGCATCTTCCTTGACTGTTTTAGGGATTAACCTAGTATGTAAAGTACAACAACTTTTTTCCCTTGCTAACTCCAGGCACTTGATCCACACCCATGTATGGGGGTGGGAAAAATCAAGGGCCGGACCTAAAATTGTAGGCCCAAGTAAATTTAGGGCTGGGCATGGGCTTAAGGGTGTCAAGCCCAAGCCCAGACCGGCCCAAAATACATAATATATATTTTTTATGTTATTAATTATATAAATATATTTATTATATTATGTTATGTCAAAAAATTAATTATATTGTTTTTTTATAATGTAATTTATAGGATGTTTTTATTTTTTATATATAAAAGCTTAATTTAAATAAATTTTTTACATAAAAACTAAGAAAAAAAAAATTAAAGTTAGCCTAGGCCCAGGCCCCAAGATTTTTCTAGGGCCACGCTTGGGCTTAGGTATTGGAGCCCAAGTTTGGGCTGAGCTTGGCCCAGCCTGCCACTCTGGACCTTGAATTTTGGTCAAGCCTGGGCCCATGTGCACCCTTACACCCATGTCTAAATCTGTAAGTTTACACAAAAAATCAGAGTATGAAATTATGAATGCTTGGACATATTTATTTATTTAAACATTATGTGCTTGCAAATAATAGAGGTTGGGAACAAGTTAGCGTTTTTGGCTTTTGTATTGGCTTATGCTTCTGGATCTTTTAGGGGGTTCACTTTGAGTGCTATCCAAATTTATTGGAGGGTGTTACTTTTTCAGCTTGTTTCTTTCGCTCTTGTTTGTAGTTGTTTGGTGAGTTTTATAGGAGGATTCTATTGGGAATTAAAACTGATAAAATTCAACAAACATACCACAAGAAAAATAATTGAACACAGAGATTTAACGTGATTCGGCTTTACAATGTCTACATCCACCAACAGAAAATAATATTTCACTATATGTGATATAAATTACAACAAAAGGAATCTATAAATATCCTTAGATTAACCAAATCCAAATTTATTATATCATTCACTCACATAAACCTTAAGAATTATTTTCTTCACCCTTTAGGTCCCTAGAGAAAATACCAGTGTTTCCTTTAAATGTTTTCTTACACTTAATACACCCAATTTATACTCAAACTTGCAAATCCAAGTTGATTTTGTATAAATTATAAACAAGAATATTTTTCTCTCAAAAATATTATCTTCTCATCTCTATATTTTTTCTCAAAACAAACTCTTGCCTATTTATAGGCAAGTTCTTCATGCCAACTTTAAATTAGTTTGCATGTCAATTCAAAGTTGGTAACTTACTAATTTTGAAGATTTCCAATCCATCTTTCAAAGTTAGCAACATGTCATATTTGAATCAACTTTAAAAGTTTGGCACACTTTGAATTTTTATTTTAAGTTAAATTTTTAAAAATCTCCACCTAACTTAAAAATAAAATTAAAAATAACTATTGACCTTTTATTTTCCAGCCACACATACCGGAATCAAATCCTAATCATATTTCCTGATTCCATACACGACCAATACTTCATGTATAGCTACACCTGAGTCATTAGCATTACTTGACTCTGGAGAGACCTCCACCTCTCCACTTTATTTTCATAATGTCTTAAAAGATACATCACTCAAAATCGTCATCCACTATTAGGTTGTTTTATTGTAGTGTGTTTGTTGAATTTTACCGGGTTTAATTCCCAACAAGTGGTATCAAAGCTTTTGGTTTAAAGGCATGTGGTAAAATCATTGCTGCTGTGAATAGTATTCAAAGGTATTGTGTCAATTCAGATCCTGTAGCAGAAACGGGTGTTGTAGCAGTGAGGGTTAAATTCAACAAATATGGCAAATAGTTCATCCTCAATTTTCGCAGTACAGAAATTTGATGGAAGGAGTAGTTTCACTCTTTGGCAAAGAAGGGTGAAGGATTTCTTAATTCAACAAGGTTTGGCGAAAGCTTTGTTGGGAAAAGAAAAAGAAATGATAAGAAAAATGATTGAAGAAGAGTGGAATGAACTTGAAGAAAAATGTATCAGTAAAATACGCCTTTGCATTGCAGATAACATTATAAATAATGTTATTGATGAAGATTCTGAAGCAAAAATTTGGAAAAAATTGGAAAAGCTTTATTTAGCAAAAAGCTTAACCAACAAATTACATTTGAAGCGAAAATTGTACAAGCTGAAGATGATAGATGGTGATAATTTAGTGGAGCACATGAATGAGTTCAATGGAATTATTAATCAATTAAAATTAATTGATGAAGAGATTAAGGAAGAAGATAAGGCGATAATTCTTCTTACCTCACTCCTTGACTCCTATGAGAATTTTGTTGATTTAATGCTTGTAGGAAAGGAGACAATAACCATCGAGCAAGCTCAGACACAGCTGGTGTTACTTCCAACTCGAAGGAAGGACAAAAATGAGAATCGAGTAGATAAAGCACTTACGGTGGACGTCAAAGGGGGAAATCATTTGGCTCGGGTGGATCTTAATATGACAAATCAAGATCCAAAGCCAGGAATTTGAAAGATATTCAGTGCTACAGATGCAAAGGGTATGGCCACTATAAAAAAGATTGTCCAAGTAAGAAGGACAAAGGCAAGGTTGAAGAGGATGGAAACAGCCTAATAGTGGATGATGATTTTCAGTGATGTATTTTTAAGACATCATGAAAATAAGGTAGAGAGGTGGAGGTCTCTCCAGAGTCAAATAGTACTAATGACTCGGGTGTAGCTATACATGGAGTATTGGCCGTGTATGAAAATTAAGAAATATGACTAGAATTTGATTCCAGTATATGTGGCTGGAAAATAAAAGGCCAATAGTTATTTTTACTTTTATTTTTAAGTTAGGTGGAGATTAGGCAAGAATTTAACTTAAAATAAAAATTCAAAGTGTGCCAAACTTTCAAAGTTGGTTCAAATATGGCATGTTGCCAACTTTGAAAGTTGGCATGGAAATCTTTAAAATTGGTAAGTTATTAACTTTGAATTGGCATGCAAGCTAATTTAAAGTTGGCATGAGGAACTTGCCTATAAATAGGCAAGAGTTTGTTTTGAAAAAAAAATAGAGGAGCAATGTAACAAAGAGGGGCATTGTGAAGTGGAAAGTCCTTCAAGGTGAGAATATTTTAAGGGAAAAATATACTTGTTTTAATTTATACAAGATCAACTTGGGTTTGCAAGTTTGAGTATAATTTGAGTGTCTTGAGTGTGAGAAAACACTTAAAGGGAAACACTGGTATTTTCTCTATGAGGTCTAAAAGGTGGAAGAAAATAATTCTTAGGATTTATGTGAGTGAAAGATTCTATAAATTTGGGTTGGGTTAATCTAAGAATATTTATAAATTTCTTGTGTTGTAATTTATATCACATATAGTGGAAGATTATTTTCTGTTGGTGAACGTTGGCATTGAAAAGCCGAACCACGTTAAATCTCTGTGTTTAGTTATTTTTCTTGTGGTGTGTGTGTTGAATTTTACTGGGTTTAATTTTCAACAAGTAGTATCAGAGTCTTTGGTTTAAAAGCCTGTGGTAAAATCACTGCTGCTGTGAATAGTACTTAGAGGTACTGTGTCAATTCAGATCCTGTAGCAGAAACAAGTGTTGTAGCAGTAAGGGTTAAATTCAACAAATATGGCAAATAGTTCATCCTCAATTTTCGCAGTACAAAAATTTGATGGAAAGAGTAGTTTCACTCTTTGGCAAAGAAGGGTGAATGATTTATTAATTCAACAAGGTTTGGCGAAAGCCTTGCTAGGAAAAGAAAAATGAATGACAGGAAAAATGACTGAAGAAGAGTGGAATGAACTTAAAGAAAAATGTGAGAGTACAATACGTATTTGCATTGCAGATAACATTATAAATAATGTTGTTGATGAAGATTTTTCAGAAAAAATTTGGGAAAAACTGGAAAAGCGTTATTTAGCTAAAAGTTTAACCAACAAATTACATCTGAAGCGGAAATTGTACAAGCTGAAGATGGTAGATGGTGATAATCTGGTGGAGCACATAAATGAGTTCAATGGAATTATTAATCAATTAAAATTAATTGATGAAGAGATTAAGGAAGAAGATAAGACGATAATTCTCCTTACCTCACTCTCTGACTCCTATGAGAATTTTGTTGATTGAATGCTTGTGGAAAAAGAGACAATAACCATTAAGCAAGCTCAGGCACAGTTAGTGTCACTTCAAACTCGAAGGAAGGACAAAAATGAGAATCGAGTAGATGAAGCACTTACAGTGGAGCGTCAAAGGGGGAAATCATTTGGCTCGGGTGGATCTTAATATGGCGAATCAAGATCCAATGCTAGGAATTTGAAAGATATTCAGTGCTACATATGCAAAGGGTATGACCCCTATAAAAAGGATTGTCCAAGTAAGAAGGACAAAGGCAAGGTTGAAGAAGATGAAAACAATCTAATAGTGGATGACGATTTTCATTGATGTATTTTTAAGACATCATAAAAATAAAGTGGAGAGGTGGAGGTCTTTCCAGAGTCAAGTAGTGCTAATGACTCGGGTGTAGCTATACATGGAGTATTGGCCATGTATGGAATCAGGAAATATGATTAGAATTTGATTTCGGTATGTGTGGCTGGAAAATAAAAAGCCAATAGTTATTTTTATTTTTATTTTTAAGTTAGGTGGAGATTTGTAAGAATTTAACTTAAAATAAAATTCAAAGTTGGTTCAAATATGACATGTTGCCAACTTTCATGGAAATCTTCAAAATTTGTAAGTTACTAACTTTGAATTGGCATGCAAGTTAATTCAAAGTTGGCATGAGGAATTTGTTTATAAATAGGCTATAGTTTGTTTTTAAAAAAAATAGAGGAGAGGAGAATATTTTTGAGAAAAAAATATTCTTGTTTATAATTTATACAAGATCAACTTGGGTTTGAAAGTTTGAGTATATATTGGGTGTATTAAGTGTGAGAAAACATTTAAAGGAAACACTGGTATTTTCTCTAGGGATCTAGAGGGTGAAGAAAATAATTCTTAGGGTTTATGTGAGTAAAGGATATTATAAATTTGGGTAGGGTTAATCTAAGGATATTTATAGATTCCTTATGTTGTAATTTATATCACATATAATGGAAGATTATTTTTTGTTAGTGGATGTAGGCATTGAAAAGCTGAACCACGTTAAATCTCTGATGTTCAGTTATTTTTCTTGTGGTGTGTTTATTGAATTTTACCGGGTTTAATTCTCAACAAGATATCACTGAAAACAACCTAATATTGGATGACAATTTTGAGTGATGTATTTTTAAGACATCATGAAAATAAGGTGGAGAGGTGGAGGTCTTTCTAGAGTTAAGTAGTGCTAATGATTCGGGTGTAGTTATACATGGAGTTTTGTTATGGAATTATGATCGGATTAGAGTAAGAACGCAACTAATAATTTGAGAAAAATAATATGGACACTAGATTTTGAGTGGAAAAGCTTTTAAACAAATCAGGGTAAAAAACCACGGGCAAAAATAGAAGAATTTCACTATGAAAAATAATATGAGTTACAATCTCTCTATATCCCACAAGGAGAAAACAACAACTCTCTCTTGAAATAGGAAAAATACTCTATATATTTTTCTCTCACTAGAAACTCTCTATTACTTAGAGATTTGGGATGCTGAATAAATGAGGAGAGGGAGCCTTTAAATAGGCTCCCAAATAGTTGGTCACAGCTTACAAAAATGCAAGCTGTGCCAATTTTACATATTTTCAAAAAAGGTGGGCACCGAATTCGGTGCTCATTTATTTGACTATACAACAGTCTCCCACTTGAAGATTTGATTGAGGATCAATCAATCTTCACACTATTTTTTCTTCCTTGCCGTCTTCATGTTGCTTATGTCTCCATCAGGCTACTAGAGGATCGACACCAAGCAAACTTGTCAGTATTGACTGCCTTTGTCATGAAATCTGCTAGATTATCTTTAGTATGAACTTTCTGCACATTCACGGTTCCTTCTTCTACTTTCTCACGAATGAAGTGGTACTGAACTCAAATGTGCTTCGTCTTTGAATGAAAAACTGGATTCCTTGCCAGATGCAAGGCATTCTGACTGTCACAAAACAGAGAAATTTTTTTCTGTTTGTGCCCGAGTTCTTCCATTATCATTTTCAATCAGACTGCTTTTTTACTAGCTTGTGTAGCTGCTACATACTCTGCTTCTGTTGTTGATGTAGCCACAACTGACTGCAGTTTTGAAATCCAGCTTACAGCTCTGCTAGCAAGAACAAACACATATCCAGTTGTGGATTTGTTTTTGTCAAGATCACCTGTATAATTTGAGTCAACATATCCTCTGACAATAAAGTCTGATCCTCTATAACATAATGGAACATTTGTGATCCCCTTAATATATCTCAGGACTCTTTTCACTGCATTCCAATACTCTCTACCAGGATTCGCCATGTATTTACTAACCACTCCCACTGCATGTGCAATGTCTAGTTTTGTACAAATCATAGCAAATATTAAACTTCCCACTGTTGATGCATACGGTATTCGAGACATCTCCATCTTCTTTGCTTCACTACTAGGACTCATCTTGGAGGATAACTTGAAATTAACAGGAAGTGGGGTAGAAATTGGCTTACAATCTTGCATATTGAAGCGTCGCAAGATCTTTCTCAAATAATTCTTTTGACAAAGCCAAATCTTCCTATTATTTCTGTCTCGGTGAATTTGCATCTCTAAAATCTTGTTTGCTGGTCTCAAGTCCTTCATTTCAAATTCCCTAGCTAACTGTATCTTTAATTCTTTGATCTGATCTTTGTTGGGGTCTGCTATCAACATGTCGTCTACATATAATAGCAAAATGATAAAATCATTTTCACTAAACCTCTTGAAATATGTACAAGGGTCTGCATTAAGTCTGTTGTATCCAAGACTCATGATGAAGGAATTAAATCTCTTATATCAACACCTCGGCCCCTGTTTGAGACAATACAAAGATTTTTTGAACCTACAAACCAAGTTTTCTTTTCCATATTCTTCAAATCCTTCTGGTTTGAGCATATATATTTCTTCTTCAAGATCTCTATGAAGAAAAATATTTTTCTCATCTAACTGCTTTAAGTGTAGGTCAAAAGTAGCACACATTGCCAGAACTACTCGGACTGTATTAAGTCAAACCACAGGGAAAAATATCTCATTAAAGTCAATACTTTCTTTTTGAGCATACCCTTTTACCACCAATCTTGCATGATACCGCTCCACTTGATTATCACTATTTCGTTTAATCTTGAAGAACCATTTATTACCAATATGCCTTCTTCCTTGTCGTAACGGCACAAGCTTTCAATCTTGTTCTTATGAATAGCTTCAATTTCTTCCTGCATTGCTGCAATCCACTGAGATGCATCTGCACTATCCATCACCTCTTGAAGATTTGATGGTTCACCATCTTCAGTTAGAAAATAGTATGCAACATTGCTCTCCACAAGATAATCAGACTGCCATGCTGGTGTTTTTCTTTCATGAGTTGACTGTCGAACTTCTATAGTTTCAGTCTCAACTGGTTCTCGTTCCTCAATTTCAGGTGTTGCTTCAGAAAAATCTTTTGAATCAGACTCTTTTTCCTCATGTACCATTGTAGTTTCTAGACCTTCTTTCAAACTGCTGCTATCACCTTTCTCTTGCAGCTTCCCTTATGCAAATATAACATTCCTGCTGATCACAACCTTATGGGTAGTGGGATCCAATAGGCGATACCCCTTTACTTCGTCAGCATACCCTAAGAACAGGCATTTCTTGAATTTTGGATCCAACTTTGTGGTTTCCTGGGCATTATACATCACATATACTGGACTTCCAAATATATGGAGATTTGAATAATCAGCCGGCTTCCCAGTCCACATCTCCATCGGTGTCTTCAACTCAATTGTCGTTGGAGCTCGATTTATCACATAACAGACAAAATTGACTGCAATTCTCAACATTGCTCTTGTTATTTCTAATAAGGTTCTGTTCATCCGCTATGCCACTCCATTTTGTTGAGGAGTGTATGTTGTAGTGAACTGCCTTTTGATGCATTCTTGATTACAAAATTCAGTAAACTCATTGTTGGTATATTCTCCTCCATTATCTGTCCTCAAACACTTGATCTTCTCCCCAGATTCAAGTTATACCCGCGTTTTGAACACTTTGAAAATTGAAAACACATTTACCTTCCCCTTGATAGGATACACCTAATATCTCTTGAAATAATCATCTATGAAAGACACAAAGTACTTTGCTCCTCTAAGAGATGGAACTGGTGCTTGCCATACATCAGAGTGAACCAATTCTAGAACTTTCTTGCTTCTAGAATTTGATATGTTGAATTTTATCCTGTGCTGCTTGCTTGTAACACAATGCTCACAAAAGGGTAAGAAAACCTTTGTGAGATCCGGAAGTAGATTTTTCTCTGCAAGAATTTTTATTCATTGCTTAGAGATATCACTTGTTGCGGAATTAGGACCGGATTAGAACAAAAATGCAGCTAATAATTTGAGAAAAATAATTTGGACAACAGATTTTGAGTGGAAAATCCCCTAAACAAATCAGGGTAAAAAACCACGGGTAAAGATAAAAGAATTTCACTATGAAAAATAATAGGAGTTACAACCTCTCTTTATATCACAATGAGAGAGCTACAACACTCTCTCTTGAAATAGGAAAAATACTCTTTATATTTTTCTAACTAGAAATTCTATCTACTACTTAGAGATTTGTGATTCTGAATGAAGGAGGAGAGGGAGTCTTTATATAGGCTCCCAAATAGTTGGCCACAACTTTGATACCACTTGTTGGGAATTAAACTCGATAAAATTCAACAAATACATCACAAGAAAAATAACTGAACACAAAGATTTGCTTCCACTATATGTGATATAAATTACAGCACAAGGAATCTATAAATATCCTTGAATTAACCCAACCCAAATTTATAATATCTTTCACTCATATAGACCCTAAGAATTATTTTCTTCACCCTTTAGATCCCTAGAGAAAATACCAGTGTTTCTTTTAAATGTTTTTCCACACTTAATACACCCAACTTATACTTAAACTTGCAAACCCAAGTTGATCTTGTATAAATTATAAATGAGAATATTTTTCTCATCTCTATTTTTTTCAAAACAAACTCTTGCCTATTTATAAGCAAGTTCTTTATGCCAACTTTGAATTAGCTTGCATGCCAATTTAAAGTTGGTAACTTACCAATTTTGAAGATTTCCATAAGTTTGCAACATGCCATATTTGAACCAACTTTGAAAGTTTGATACACTTTGAATTTTTTTTTTTAAGTTAAATTCTTACAATTCTCCACCTAAATTAAAAATAAAAATAAAATAACTATTGGCCTTTTATTTTCCGGCCACACATAGTGGAATCAAATCTTAGTCATATTTCTTGATTCCATGCACGACTAATACTCCATGTATAGTTACACCCGAGTCATTAGCACTACTTGACTCTAAAGAGACTTCCACCTCTCCACCTTATTTTCATGATGTCTTAAAAATACATCACTCAAAATCGTCATCTACTATTAGGTTGTTTTCATCCTCTTCAACCTTGCCTTTGTCCTTCTTATTTGGACAATTCTTTTTATAGTGGTCATATCCTTTGCATCTGTAGCACTGAATATCTTTCAAATTTCTGGCTTTGGATCTTGATCTGTCATATTGAGATTCACCCGGGCCAAATGATTTCCCTCTTTGACGCTCCACCGTAAGTGCTTCATCTACTCGATTCTCATTTTTATCCTTCCTTCGAGTTTGAAGTGACACTAACTGTGCCTGAGCTTGCTTAATGGTGATTGTCTCTTTTTCCACGAGCATTCAATCAACAAAATTCTCATAGGAGTCAGAGAGTGAGGTAAGAAGAATTATTGCCTTATCTTCTTTCTTAATCTCTTCATCAATTAATTTTCATTGATTAATAATTCCATTGAACTTATTCATGTGCTCTACCAGATTATCACTATCTACCATCTTCAGCTTGTACAATTTCCGCTTTTGGTGTAATTTGTTAGTTAAACTTTTAGTTAAATAATGCTTTTCTAGTTTTTCCCAAATTTTTACTACAGAATGTTCATCAATAACATTATTTATAATGTTATCTGCAATACAAAGGCGTATTATACTGACATATTTTTCTTCAAGTTCATTACACTCTTCTTCAGTCATTTTTCCTGTCATTGCTTTTTCTTTTCCTATCAAAGCTTTCGCCAAACCTTATTGAATTAAGAAATTCTTCACTCTTTTTTGCCAAAGAGTGAAATTGCTCATTTCATCAAATTTCTGTATTGCGAAAATTGAGAATGAACTATTTGTCATATTTGTTGAATTTAACCCTCACTGCTACAACACCCGTTTCTGCTACATGATCTGAATTGACATAGTACCTTTGAGTACTATTAACAGTAGTAGTGATTTTACCACAAGCCTTTGAACCAAAGGCTCTGATACCACTTGTTAGGAATTAAACCTGATAAAATTCAACAAACACACAAGAAAAATAACTGAACATAGAGATTGAATGTGGTTCAGCTTTTCAATGCCTACATCTACCAACAAAAAATAATCTTCCACTATATGTGATATAAATTACAACATAAGGAATCTATAATATCCTTAGATTAACCCTACCCAAATTTATAGTATTTTTCACTCACATAAACCTTAAAAATTATTTTCTTCACCCTCTAGATCCCTAAAGAAAATACCAGTGTTTCCTTTAAATGTTTTTCCACACTTAATACATCCAATTTATACTCAAACTTGCAATCCGAAGTTGATATTGTATAAATTATAAACAAGAATCTTTTTCTCTAAAAAATATTGTCTTCTCATCTCTATTTTTTTCAAAATAAACTCTGGTCTATTTATAAGCAAGTTCCTCATGGTAACTTTGAATTAGCTTGCATGCCAATTCAAAGTTGGTAACTTACCAATTTTGAAGATTTCCATGCCAACTTTCAAAGTTGGCAACATACCATATTTTAACCAATTTTGAAAGTTTGGCACATTTTGAATTTTTATTTTAAGTTAAATTATTACAAATATCCTCCACTCACATAATCTCGAATAAAACTTCCACTATTACAAATAATAGGTACAAGAAAGTTTTCTCCAGATTAAATTTAGAGGCAATACAATATTAAAATTAAATCTCACCAAAATAGTAACACTCACAGTATTTCTCAAAAATACCCCAAAGTATTTTTCTCACTATTTTGTTACTATCTTTTTATGAATTATTTCCTAAAAATACATAAAATTCTCTCTCAAAATTTCCTTCAGAGAATTGTTCTCTAGCTTACTAATGGAACAAAGAAAGGAAAGCCTATTTATAAGCCTTCCTTATACGCGGTTGTAGCTAGCATAATTCATTTGTCAGCTGTAAATTCTCTTTTCAAAATGGGTGGTGGGTTTTGTCAAAGTTGTGAAGAAAGATGACAGCAGTGATAATGAGCAGACAAATATCATAGACTAGTTCAATGTCGTTTATGATGAAGATATTGTCAATCTTGCATCTCAGGAGACCAGCTGGGTGCTTGATAGTGGTGCTACCATTCATGCTACTTCGCATAGAGATTTTTTCTCATTATACACACCTGGAGATTTTGGTGGTGTTAGAATGGGAAATGAAAACCTGTCAAAGGTTGTTGGCAGAGGAGATGTTTGTTTGGAAACAGAGAATGGTACTAGACTAGTTTTGAAGGATGTCAGACATATTCTAGATATGCTTCTTAATTTGATCTCTGTACGCAAACTTGCAAATGAAGGATATTGTAGCACCTTCATTTATGACAAATGAAAACTTTCAAAAGGCTCCTTAGTAGTGGCTAGAGGTGAGGAGCATACAACACTGTATGTAATGCAGGCAAAGCTCTCCACTGACACAGTTAATGCCGTGGAGAAAGACAATGCTATTGAATTATAACACAAGAGACTCGGCCACATGGGTGAAAAAGGAATGACAAGTCTAGCCAAAAAGAAAATGTTGCCCGGAATGGATGAAGTACATTTGGATAAATGTGTTGATTGTTTAGCAGAAAAGCAAAACAGAGTTGCTTTCAAAAGTTCCTCTCCTTCTAGAATGAATAATGTGAGTAGATTGCTTTCAAATCCTGGAAAGGAACATTGAGCTACAGTAAAATGGATTTTTAGATATTTTCGAGGTATTTTCAAAATATGCCTATGTTTTGGAAATGTCAAATCTGTGTTGGTTGGATACACAAATGCAGATATGGTTGGCGATGTGGATTCGAGAAAGTCTACTTCAGGTTACGTGATTACCTTTGCAGGGGGAGCTGTGCCATGGCAATCAAAGCTACAAAAGTGTGTTGCACTGTTACCTACTGAAGCGGAGTTTATAACAGTAACGGAAGCTTGTAAAGAGTTGCTATGGATGAAAAAGTTTTTAAATGAATTTGGTATGTAGTAAGACAGATATCAGTTATTCTGTGACAGTCAAAGTGCCATTCATCTTGGGAAGAATGCCTCTTTCCACTCTAGATCAAAACATATTGACGCAAGATATAACTGGATCAAGGATATGCTGGAGAAGAAGCTACTACAGTGTATTCTCCTTTCTTTCTTTATCAATAAAAGTTCTGATACAAAAATAATAAAGGTCTAGAAACAGAAATTTGTTTAGGTTGAGAAGTTTAATATTTTTTATATCTTCTCCTTCATGTTTGTATGTCGAAGTATTTTAATGAATAACTGGATGTCTTCGACCATTGGTTACAACATTCTCCCTCATAGAATTGCTGAAGTTCTAATTTAGTTTGAACATGTCTACAAAACCTTGAAATTATCGACACCTTAATTTTATCAAGAACTCCAAAACTAATATAGCTAGCATCATAATGCACAAATCTTGTCATAATGTCATTTATACTGTGTGCATCTACAAGTTAGAAATAATATTTAACTGAATTTGACTGGTTGGAATATGCAGGAAAAATTTGCCTTGTCAACCCCAAGCCTTCTGTTCAATCTTGAACTTGACACATTGCGGTATTCTTTATGCCTGGCCTATGTTGGTGTCATACCTAATTCATTAGTCTTCTTGGTTAAATAAAAGCTGCTTCCTTTTTCAGTGCTGACTTAGGTCTGCTGGGATTTCCAACCAAAGATTTGCACTATCGATTTCTATCTCAGTTCATCCCAGTATTTTATATTCGAATCAGAGAGTACTCGAAGGTTTCTCTTTCATTGATATCTTCTATGTTGATTATTTTCTAAATTGATGTCTTCACTGACCATTTGTTCTTAATGATGTAAGACAGTAGCAGTAGCACCTTATATCGTAAATTACAGCGGAGCATTGTTTCGCCAATATCCTGGTATCAAATTGTTTTCTTTTGAGTTGTATCAGCTAGCTTAATTGAATAAACTGCTTATTTCTTTCTTCTGGGCTTGAAATTTGCTTTTAGGTCTTAATTGAGTTATAGCTTACAACTTATACACGGTGAATATTATTGAGACAACATTAAAGTGATAGAGCAACTAAGTCACTAAATCAAATATATCAAGCACCAACCACTGATGTTACTTGGGTTTTTGATTTAGACAAAAGACTTGTGTAGCTGGAACTTAGAGGTGATCTAGATTAAGGCAGTGGACCACTTGTTATTTTCCTTCTTATCATGCTCAGGTTTGAAATCTTATTCTATGCTCCTCATCCAACTTGTAACATGTGCAGGTCCTTGGCAGGTGATGCTTAAACAAGCAGATGGTTCTTATGCTTGTGTAGCAGAAAGTGCAGCACGCTTCACACTTGGAGAGGTATATGTTTGTTTTACTCAACAAGTTCCATTCAATTCTGGTGCAATTAACTTGATGATCTTTGGTGCGCTTCAGACCAAGGAAGAACTATTGAGGGTCCTTGGACTGCAGGAGGAGCAAGGAAGCTCACTGGAGTTTCTTCGCAGGGGCTACAAGGTAATCCTGGCTATCTGATTAGACACACCTGTCCTGCACTTCATATATGGCCCCCAACATTATAAAATTTAAAAATTTTGCATCACCATTTAAGGCTATACTGACAGTTATTGTGGTAGTCTGCACATATTCCTTGTATTCTGACTGCAGCCTTGTTCATTCTTTTATGTTTTATCTATAACCTAACCTTGGGTGACGAGCCCTGGGATTCCTTTTTGCTCATGAGCATGTGCACATACAATTATGTCAACTCCATTATGATTATGTGTGTAAATAATGAAAAAGAGATGCTTGGAAACTCCATTATGTCAACTGCATGATTGCTGATTGATATTGCAGTCTGCAACTTGGTGGGAAGAAGAAGTTGAATTGGAAGCATCTGCGGAATGGCGTAGTTGAGGATAAGCAGAAGCAATCAGAGAAGCACAAGTAGAAGAGAGATAAAGTATTATATATAGTGAAGCATGAAGAAATGGATATTTCTTTGTTCTTTCGTTTTATCTTTTCCCAAATTGAAATTGCATTGCCACTGAATGTAATTGTTTCTTTTTTTCCACTCCCTTTTTGAACTATTTTATATATTTTTTAAATGATGTAAAAGATGTAGAGGAAATTCAGTTTAACAGATTTTTTTTTTTTTTATTTCTATTTGCAGCCACAAGGTAGAGGCACCATTTTAGGTATACATGAGCCAATTAGTGACTGATTCATTTATATATATCAGCTGAGAATTCTAACTATGAGTAGCCATGTACTTGCAGTACAATGGAAGCAAATTTTTTAGTCTAACCAACTATTGATAAGGATAGCATTGCGGGGATAATGGCATACAATGTGTTCCTTTCTAGAAATTTTTCACACTTGGTTCTTCGAATTATTATTGCTAGAAGAAAATAAAGGAAAGGAATTGCGAAAAGATTGCAGATAACATTAGGGTATCCTCACAATTTGTGCAATTGAAGTAGCTGAAATTCGCTTTTAAGTATTTTTCACTTATGAAATTTGCTGAAATTTACATATGGTGCGTAAAGCTTAAGCATGCAAGCAAAATGATCTAATTGGTTTCACTCGTCAAAATAAACTGTCTAATTACTCTGCACTAAAGTCAGGTTCAGGAGGCTTCTGCAGTTTCAGCAATCCTGTACCACTGTTAGTGCTGCTGCTGCGAAGCTTGTGGCCACGAAGAGCATTGGCTGCAAAGCGAGATGCAAGGAGTGTCGCGCCAAGCCTGGAAAAACTACCATTTGATGGAGTTAATGCCTCTTCTTCCTCATCAAAGTCTGCTTCTTCTTGGTGACGAAGTTCTGCTGCTTTCCTTCTTGCATACCGTCGCCAAGAAGCTTGGATTAAGCGGGCAGCCCAAGTCCTCCATTGCTGTGAGTAGAAACGGAAAGTGTGCTGCACCTGCCTGCTATGAAGACGCCTAAACTGACTTGCAACAAACTTCAGCTCTTCAGCTTCCAAGGCAAAAGCCTCTACCTCAGTTATGGCCCTGACTGTCCTAGTAGATGATGGTAAGCTAGCACCAGCTTTAGGGTCTAGTGCCCAAGTTAGAAGCTCTTCTCCACAAAAGTCTCCTTCTTTCAAGAATCCTCTGTTGAAAAATCCACTCCTTCCACCATCTGTAGTCACACTCTCTAGGCGGCCTCGAATGATGAATAGCATCTCATCAACAGGGTCCCCTTCACGGACAATGTAAGTATGCTCAGTGTATAAAATTGGCTTCAATCGTTCACAGATAGCATCTAGCAACCTTTCATCCATATTGGCAAACAGTGGAACCTGCATAATCACCACGGTGCAAAAATGACAATTAGAGAACACAATGACACACCTGAATAACAAAAATGAGGTACTTCACTTACCCTTCTGACCAAATTTAGACAAAGATGTCTCTTAATATCTCTCCTTAGATCTTTTGGTAGACTCTGGACTATACTCTCTTCATCCACTCCCCGAGTTTCCAACCACTTGTATTGATCATAGCGCCTAACTCGCTCCCTAAGATCCTGTGGAAGCAAGCGATGATGCATCCATTGCTCCGAATCACGCCTTTTGATCCTCATCTCCTCAAGACGAACTGTTATAGACTGAAGGTAGGTCTGTTGCAACCAAGACACATTAAACCTCAGTATCAGTATTCACTGTTATTGCTTACATTACATCTGTTTCCTATTCAGAATATACTATCAATTTGTTCATTTTTGTTCCTTGTGTAATTAGCAAAATATATTGCATAAGTGCACAAAAGAATTTACTAAAAGAAATCCCAATATAAGCTTGATAAAAAGCATACTCATGTTTATGAATTTTCCTTTCCTAGTTGTGTCAAGAAATTACCAAATGAAATCATTAGAATGATATTAGCAGCCTACTAGTGTTTAACAAAAGAATTATATAAGCATCTGAATGAGATAAATATCCAAACTTGCCATTTAACACACCTGCATGTTTCCAATCAGAAGTGCAAAAAGGATAAGCCCAGAAATGGCTATTGCAATGGAAAATAGAACCTCATAAGGATAGGTGCTGGTTGCAAGACCCTGACCAAGTGTACTGTATAAAATGAAAAACCAATCAGCTTAAATAAATTAAACTTTAAGAACTCAAGTTTTACCAAATTCTTTTTTCAATTACACTAAATCCAAACACAAATGTGAATATAATAAAGTTACAGAAGAAAAATAATTGTATGAACCAAAGCTCCAGTCATCAAAATAATTGTATGCATAGCTTGGTGAACTAAAAATATAAGTTGCAGAATCCGGATACTAGAATATATTTGCAGATAGTAGAGCTTATGATCATGCAGAAAAATATTATCCTTGAGTATTCATGAATATAAAACCAATCTAGTAGCATATACCTCAAATTCTGCAAGCCCCACCATAAGCAGTAAAAAAATTTAGAGATGAAAACCCTGGAAGCAACAATGTCTGATAGCATGGCTTGTGTATAGATTCCATAATTAAATGCTGAATTACCATCATCATCAACACTACAGTTGTTATTAAGGACATCATCGCTGACTCTTCGCCACTCATGGAAACCTGGCAATACCTTATTGCCACAGTACAAGAAGCTAATGTCACATTTCCCGCTCTCCATGCAGGCAGTCTGCCAGCATGCGTCCTTGCGTTCAACAGCTAGTAAGTACCAGAAAGCCCCAGCAATCTGTAAAATTGCATCCAAGATTGATAAGGTGAATTTGAGAACATCAGAACGATTATTAAGTTAACTATGTTAACATGGCAGTGGAAAAGCTTGTTTGGCATTGAAATTGAAATTGTTTTTTGGAAAAGTCTTATTCGGTCAGATGTTGGAAAAAACAGTTTGGAAGGGTTGTTTAACTGTTTTGAAGCTTCTATGACTAGAACATATGAAATTCAGCTTAAAAATAAACTCTAGTGACCTCTAATCAATATTTTCAAGATAATGTTTTTCTTAACAACAGCTCAAACAAGAATGCCAAAATAGACTCTTAAACTCTCCTGGTTAAACTACCGACTAGGATAAAAAAAAAATGCTCCTATCCTAACACAGAAAATACTTACATGACTAGCAAGCATGTACCAAAGCAGATAATATGCTGCCCCAGCCCAAGCACTTTCAGCAAAAGCACCAGCAGTCTTTTTCAGGTCTGAAGTTAAAGGAACAAAGCGGAGAAATCTTGGGATGTATTGAAGAAAGACGAGAATTAACAATGCTTGTTTAGTTGCCAACACCTCTGAACCTTTTTTTTTATTAGTAAGATATTTCCACACCACCACCTGCAAAAAAAGAGAAAAAAATAAACTTTGTTCTGGTCAACAATTGTCTATGCAGAAACACAGAATTTTAGACTGCTTAAAAATTTAGACATTAAGACTAGCAAAGCAAACAAGTATGGTTTGTCAAACCTGTGGAAAGGGTAGCACAGAAAGAAAATCAACAATGAAATAACGACTTAAATATCGGGCAGCTATCTGTGCAGGATCTATGACAAGTTCACCTCGTCCGAAGACTCTTGATGATGGTGCAACATAAGCTGTGCGAAATTGAAGAGCCATTCGAAGCAGATAGAAAATATCAAGTAACGTCCTGACAGCAGTAATTGTAGCTGCTAGATTTGTATCCATACCAAGGCACACCATTTTATAGTTAAAGACAGGCAGATAAAAAAATAAAGGATCAACAGATACTGCAAGAATGCAGGAAATGACAAAAAGCCTATTCCATAACAGCAGAGATTTGTCTTGAGGATCAAATATCTTTTTCTCAGAAACTTTAAGATCCTCAGGAAATACTGCACGAGAGACTTCAGTTCGTAGTGTTCGACCAAGTGTTATTAGTCCTTCTGATCCTTTTTTCATTCCAATCTTCAAAGATTTTGATGAATTCTTTTTCCCTTTTCCTCCAATGGAAAATCCTTTTAAATTAAACATGCATTTCTTCATTTCAGCAGCTTTGTTGGTATTGAATGATAATGTAGAGTCCAACTCGTCCAATCTATAGGTGTGCGAATACAAGCCAATATCAGATTTAATCATACAATTAGAATGAAATAGACAAGTTCAAAACATCACCATAGAATGAATGCTTACTCTATACCTCACAAATTTTTCCCTCTGGCCACCAATGTATTGTGACTTGTAACCACAATCAAACATTTTGCATCACAGGTCACATAGATAACTTCAAGGGAAAAATTCCCAATTGGCATGTGGAAATAATTAATTAATAGAAACTTCTGCATAACACAAGAAAGCATAAGACTTTGCAACAGAAATCCTTGTCCATGGAAAATTCTCAACATATTATTCATCAAACATGTAATTCAAAAGTCTTTTAGGCATTGTGTAAGGTAACGATTACAAAAAAGTATCAATAGAATTAACGAGCTTTGATTCAATAGTATTAGAGTTATTTTCAGGATTAAGAAGTTGCGAGTTCAAACCTTAGTCAGAGCCAAATTAAAAAAAAAAAAAAAAAGAAATATCAATAGAAACATGCTTATTCAGGTAGAATCTAATTGTGGCAAGGCTAAAGATAATGATTTTACAAGGTTCGTTTGCTAGAAACCATTAATAAACATAATTCAAGTACCTAATTCTACTTTGCCCAAACAGATTATCAAAATGACACCCATCTTAGCATCTAAGCATCTAAATTAACAGAAGATAAAGCTTAAACTTTGATTGAACACTGAATGTAATCTAACCGTACCAAAAAGGGGAGAAGGAATAGGCTAATGAATAGAAAATTGATTGGACCATTACATGGATTTTTATGCAACCATAGAATTGATAACAAGAAATAGATTAACAATGTCAATGTCATAACCCAAATGCCAACCATTGCCATTACAATTACCAATACCTATGAAATTAATAATCCCATAATTACCACCCTCAATTATATATTCTCTCACAAAGAATTCTAAAACAAGAATAATTTCATTGGGAAACTAATATTGTTACATTACCCTTAAAATTTCATAAATTAATTTATTGCATTCCTCTCTTTTCTAAGAAATAGAATTCCAGCCCCATTGTTGTTGGAATTGATAATATTATTTAAAAAAATAAAACAACAAATATATACAAGGTAACAAATAAAAGAATTAAACCAGAAAAATAATAGAGAAAAAAATTTATTGAAAAAAATTCATAAAAGATATTGAAACTTAGCTGCATTTAATCAAATGGGAATAAAATTATTATTTAACTTACAGTAATAATATTTGAGAATTGAGGAAAAACTTTCTGGGTTTGAAGAGGAGAAAGATGATAAATTTGAAATTCTCTCCTCTGCAAGAGAGGGGTGAGAAGAGAAAGAGAGAAAAAAGCAAAGAGGGTTCTTTTGGGGGAAGGTTGGAGAGCTAAACCGTTATAACTGTCACATATAATGAGAACATTTTGCATTTAGATGAATTTAAGCATATGAAAATAAAATAATAAACTTCAATTATTGCTTTTATTATTAATTAGAATTTAGGATGTCTTAAGAAAAATTTAATTGATTTAATTAATAATTAGATATGTTAATAGCAAGAGATTAGTTTTTATTATTAGTTGGTAGTTGTGATTTGTGGTAAATAGTTATGCCATTCCAATTAATTATAATGCTTTTGAGAATTTAATGGTAATGGCTGCAAGCCTGCAACAGAATTGTAGAATGACAAATAACCATTGTTTTTCAGTTATTATTATGTGAAAATTTTAAATTTCTTTCGTTGATCCGAAACGGCACTGGGGGGGTGCGTTTCCGCGTTTCGGACATGCGGCGCGGAAACGCAGGAAAGGAAATCCAATAAAACAGGTACGAAACGTTTCAGATCTTTCTATACAATTTAAAAAATTGAGTTTCTTTTCTAGAAACGCCGTTCAGGAAACAAAATCCCTAACCCAAAATTGACATTCTATTTTCTGCTCCTCCCTCCGACTCTCCCTATCGACTCACCACCCATAATCCATCTGCGACTGCGACGGCGATTTGAGAAGTGACGGCGGCTGAAATACGGCGACGGCAGCGGCTTGCGAAATAAGGTTAGTTTTCTTTTTTGTACTTACTGTTTTCGGTTTTTGGGTATTTTTTGTTGTTGTTAGTTTTGTTGCTTCTTATTATTGGGTTCTTGATCCTGGCATTTTATGAACCTTTTAATGAGAAACTGGTTCTTTTGCAAATGAAGCCTGGATATTCAAGTGAGCTCTCTGGTTTTGAAACAACGGAGGCCCAGCTTATTCAAATCAAGGTAGTACCTTGTCTTCAAGCTGAAAAAAGAATTTAGTTAATTAAATTCTTTAAAAAATTTAATTAATTTGGTGGTTGAGACCTAAATGAGCTTTGTTATTCCAGCTCAAGTGTACCCACTTCTGATTTTTTCAATTTTTCATAATTTTTGTTTTCATTTATCCCCTTTTATAGTTGGAGTTATAGTTAATTGTTTGATTTTGCTAAGCAGAGCTCAATTAACTCTCTCATTTTCCTTTTCTTTCCTAATTATACCTTTCTATTTTTGGGCAACAATTTTTAATTCTGCTCGACAATGAAAATTCATATACTTCACATATACCAGTGAGATTATGTACAAGAACTAGACATATTTGTTGTTTAATACAAGCAGA
Source organism: Vernicia montana (assembly GCA_949750685.1). Taxonomy (NCBI): domain Eukaryota; kingdom Viridiplantae; phylum Streptophyta; class Magnoliopsida; order Malpighiales; family Euphorbiaceae; genus Vernicia; species Vernicia montana. Next base: position 21,360 of record CATKHJ010484564.1, read on the forward strand.
TTGCATTGAGAACTTTTTGTTAATTAGGCTTCGATTGGGTTCAAATCTATCATCTTTATATATAATTTGATAATTACACATAGTATTTACCTCAATAATTATTAAAAATAATATATATGTATAAAAATAATATTTGTAAATATATATTTATATTTTTTATATTTACGCATTTTTCTCACATTTTATTTCTTATATTTTTGAAAATACCGTTTCTGCGTATCAATTTTCATGTTTCCCGTTTCCGTTTCCATTTCCGTACAACATGTCTTATGCATAAATAAATTTAATTTTTACTTTTATTGTTTTAAATTAATATTTTAAATAGTTAATGCACATATTTTTGTTAATGAGACTCAATATCCCATAAAAATGCCTTATTTATAACATTTGAGAAGAAGAAATCATGTGTTAATACGTTGTATTATAATGGATCTAAAGATTTTATTAACTATAACTTTGTTATATAATTTATATTCATGATTATGATGTTTTTAAAAATTATTTATCTTCTTTCTTAAAAATTTAGAATTTTATATAATTTATAATTTATGATTATTATGATTTTTTTCATTTTTTTTAAATATCGTTTAGTAACTAATGTTTGTCTTTTCATTTATTTTGCCTCTTTACTTTCTTAGGACAATATTAGGTAATGCAAGTTGTCAAAAAAAATTTGAAGTAAACCAATATAATTTGAATACATCATATAATAAGAAATAAAAAATAATAATTATTCTTATTTTATATCATAAATTATATAAAAAATACATAATTACTTTTATTGTATCATAATCAATTGCATCATTTAAGACTATTCTAAACTTTCACTATAATATAAATATAAATATCCTTGGTATATAAACCCAACCCAATTGGCGTCCCAGCATTCCTGTAAAGCCAATAGAGCAACAAGTTGGAAACTTTTTTACGTTTCGTCAGTTTTTAGGTGATCTTCGTCTTTACATTTCGTCACTGCTAAGTGATTTTGTTTCCCATCCATTTCTAAATCATGGTTTTCTTGTTTCGCTTGTTTAACTTGTTGCACTTTAAGTGTTCGACAAAATGACTCACCCAGAGAGATATAATCGTATGCGTTAATGTTATTCGATTCATTGATTTTCATCTAAGAGTTATCTGGGTTTTTGTTCAAATTTTATATTGATAAGATTAAGCCATACACATTGAACCCTCATAAATGTTTGTGGCATATTCAACTTCTGAAGGCATTCAATTAAAATTGGCAGGTTAATAGATGGCATTGAGGCGCTTCTTTGGGTTCTCAGATGGGGAGCTGATGAGATCAGATGCTAAACCTTGCTCCAGACTAATGAGGCAAACAGCAGGAATTTTTTCCATCGGAGGGGCTTTGGGATTTTGGATTCTCTGTAGATTGCATTATGGTATATTCTGTTATCCCTGTTATAATAAACACTTCATTTTTACATTTGCATTACTTGAATTCTTGTTTTCTGTATGAGTAGCTGGTGAGTGGTGACCCTTCAATTAGCATAGCACTCTGTTTCTTGTTTGATCTCTTTAAGCATTGCACACATCTTTCATAGTTGAGGAATTTACATAAAATGAGGATATATGCCTAATGCTTGCATCATTTTGCGATTTCTTCACGATTTCTTGTCCTCTTCTTTCCAACTCAATCCGCTACATGTAGTCCTCCTTTTATAGTTGGATCAAGTGGTTGCTTGCCTGTTAACACTTCCAATACAACTACACCATAGCTATATAAAAATCACTTTTCTCTGTGATCTTCATCGTGTAGCCATATTCTGAATAGAACAGTAATATTAGTTCAGAATTGCTGCTTTAATAGCACATTATAGTTCGAATGTCTAAAAGAATATGCTTTGGTAAAAGCTATTCACCAAATCTGGAAGTTAAGCAATTAAATTTACATAGAAATGAATGTTAAATATCTATGCAGGCCACAAAAATTGAATTTGGATAAGCATAAGAAAGCAAACACAATTGAATGGCATTGACATGGTGTAAATGGAAAGAGCATTTACCAGAAGCGATATATCCATAAGAGCCTGCAACTGTATTAGAAGACCAAGCAAAATCACCATAATCATTAAGTTTAGCAAGGGCAAAATCTGCAATCCAAGGCTTGAATTCAAGATCAATGAGGATGTTATTAGCTTTGATATCTCTGTGAAGAATTGGAGGAATGCAATCATGATACAAATAAGCTAGGCCTTGTGCTGCTCCTAACAAAATTTCATACCTATGATCGCATTCCAATGCATTTCCTGTTCTTTCATGGAGGAGACTAACTAAGCTTCCATTAGGTATATAATCATACATTAGCAATCTTGTATTTCTATTCCAACAACAACCCAAGAACCCAACAATGTTCTTGTGCATGATTTTTTGTTCTGCATTATATCATGGTATGTTCAGCTCTTAGTTCTAGAAAGAGCATTACTCAGTCTCAACATCATCTATGTTAAAGTTAGTCATACAAAATCAGATCAGATAAGGGTTGGTCCTAGGTAATCATGTCTGCAGAAATGGAGATTGTTCCAGCAAAGATACTAATATGAAGTGTGTATATAGTAAAAGAAATGGATGAAGAAGGAAACAGTAGAGATGGTGATATTGGTGAGGAGAATCAAAAAGTGAAATATCTGATGATTGAGTTCCAGTGACTCAAGTTTATGGTATTGCAAGACGACGTATACAAGTAAAATCCAAGTGGTATGCAGAAAGTGCTGGAACTAGAATTATAGCTCTATAGCAGTTGGCCTGCTGGTAAAGGGCAGGAGGTTAACTGGTTAAGAAACAAGATCCCTCTTCATGCATCACCCAGGTTCAGTTTCTGGCTGATGTTGCAGTTAACAGAGGTTAGCATTTCTTGTTACCAAACCCACCCCCCCCCCCCCCCCAAAAAAATAATAATAATAATAATAATGCTGGGAGCTGTGAAAGTTCAATTTAAAAAAGGGGAACTTTCAAAAGGAGTATTGCGTATTTTAAAGAATCAGATCACAAAATAGAAGGAAATTGCATCAAGAATGTACTATTATCAAGAATTTTTATGTGATGCTTGTGAGTTATCTTTTCTGCCTTTCGTTGTTCAATAGTACGCTGCTAAATTACTTTCCTTTGTGTGCCAAAAGGAATTGTTCAGTCCATTTTTAGTTTTTCCTCTACCTAGTTTGATTTTGGATTTTGACATTTAGCTAGAAATAATACTGTGATTTCTTATTTCATATTTTGACCAACTTTGCAAAATCCATGGTTGCATTCTCATGCAGGTCCAAGAATCACAGTTCCTAGAAGCCTGCGCTGGGCTACTTGTGGAGCTATTTCTGTGAGTTCAACCTCTGCTCTCCTGGTCCGCCTCTTTAGCCCTGAATGCGAACCCCAAAATATAGCTGCTTATGACAAAGTAAAGTAGAAGTGGCACATCACTTGTTAAGGTTTAAAGAAAATATCATGGTTTAAATCACCACAACAAATTCATATAACAGTGTTGTGTTTGATGAGATTTGTCTCTATCGAGGCCCATCCATAGTTTAACTATTATGAGCCAATTAAGCCCATTAACTTATATACAAGCATGAAATGGTTTGAACTTGGATCTACTTGGTAATGTAATTAGTGATTACCTACTTATTAAGTAAAATAGCCTGAATATGTGATTTTTTATTTAATTATATATAAATATAAATAAGATGGGTGACTTTATTTTATACTTTAGGTAAAATCATAAAGGTGAGCCATACAAATAAAAGCAGCTAAGGTTTGTGCTTTTGAGTAGAGTAGAAAAACTTCTTTTGATATTGTAAATTAGAAAAAAAAACAATTCTTGATGCTTGCAAGCTTTTTAGTCTTTTTCTTTCCCATACAAAGAAGGAAACAAAGATGGAGACAAATTATTGAAAGAAAAATCCCAAAAGTTGAGCATGGCTCTTGAAGCTTGAATTTATGTTTTTATTTAAGTTTGGTAGATTACAATTGTGTAAATGATTACTGATATTCATACTCATGCTTCAGTATAAACTTAATAATTGTAATTGCAAAGAATCAATTAATCTTAAATCTAATTATTTTCAAAATATTTTTCATTCAAATGTATATTATTATATATATATATTTTTAGTGAAATATAGTATTACATAAATAGTGAATTATATTTCATATTATTATCGATTACAAGAATTTTCGTTCCTTCTCATCTGAATTCTTGATTCCACTGCTGATCAAGATTCAGTATCCAATATTTTTCCAAAGAAAAAAATAAATAAAATCTGATTTTTTTAATTGAAAGACTTTAAAATGAATTATAAAATAATAAACTCCCATCTTACTTTATGTTAATAGGAATTTAAAAGTTAGAAAAACTTATCTTGAATAGATTACATCATTTATGTCAAATTGATTATTAAAAACATGATATATATCTTACTGATAACATAGTATTTTTGTCTACTCTCAAAAAAAAAAAAAAAAACACAGTATTTTTGTCTGGTAGCTATAAATATAATTAGTGATAGGCAGCTTTTTGAGTATTTCAAATGGTAAAGCAATACATAAATAAATCATTAGTGGTGTCAATTTTAAATACAGTAAAGTTTGTAAGACATATCTAACAGATTATTGACAAATATTATTTAAATAATCAGTTTTTATAATTCTAAATTAAAAAAGCTTAGATTATTGTCTTTCCATTGCAATGAATAAAGTAGTCTTTTTTTTTTTCTTTTTCTTTTTCTTTTAATTTATTATTTTGTCTTCATTAAAGTACAATTTAAAAGTATAAAGCTGTTATTGTTGAACCAAAGAGCTAATCCCTCCATTATGTTATTGACTTAATTGTATCACGGGAGGGAAACGGCGGGTATGTAACCGGATTCAAGATGGGTCAAGTTATTATTATGGAATTTTTACACAAATAATCCAAAAACTAAAAAAAAATAACTTTTTTAGCTCTTAATTTTTTATTTTGCAAAAATAACCTAAACTTCCCTCTTCATTTACAAATTTAGCTTTTTTTTTTTCTTTTTGCTTATTAAAATCATATTTTTTTCTCTTCACCTATAATTTATTGGTTCCACTTCTTTTTAAATTAAAAATTAATTTAATCATATTAAATTTTATTTATAAAAATTCAAAATGAATTAACTACTAATCTATATTTAGCTTGAAAACTATATAATTCAAAATGAATTAATTTTCTTGGATTTTTCAAATTAGCTAGGTTTTG